>JACCPG010000540.1:23027-115697 GCA_016069955.1 Drepana arcuata
ACCCACACACCCACTTTCCGCCAGAGGTATATTAGGTGCCAACGTGACAGATGGCGAGTCCATCGCCGTTACTCAAGCACGACTATACATACGCCTTTGAATTTCTTCTCAGACGTATGCAGGTTTCCTCTCGATGTTTTCCTTCACCGTTAAAGCTCGTGGTGTGACTAATCACTGTACTTAAGTTCAGAAAAACTCATTGGTACAGTCGGGATTCGAACTTGCGACCTTTGCGTCGCAGGCAACTGCTCGAACCACTCGGCCACCACGGCTTTATATAAGCGGCTTATAACGGCATAAGTGAAGTGTTAGTATATTATGTATATGTAGATACCCTTGTAGGAACGCGTTAGGATATGTTGATATCTTCACGCCTTACCCCGTCGAGGACACTGCCTACAATGGGCTAAGTGTATCACTTTCCGGTCGTCAGACATATATTAGGTATCCAACGTATACAGATAGCGATTTTGGCTCCCTCGCCCCAAATTATATTCCAAATAAAATGGTTTTTTTTATCAGTCGAGTTTTCCAATAAATTATGTATTGTGAAAACGAGTATGGATTTTTCAACCAACATATAAATATTATCGGTAACAAGAATAATCTGAAATTAAATTTTTGCGTTCACGCAAACGCGAAAAAATATCAAAGGAAAAGTCTTTTACTAGTGTTTACTGTAGTGTAAGTCTGAAATAGATTTTTTCGCGAAGTCTGTTTTGTGGAGGTGCCGCGGCACCCCCGTACTCTCTAAATCGGCCCTGTGTATATGTGGATTTAACGCGAGTGAAACCGCGGGGTACAGTTGATTAATAATGACGTTTGTAGCTAGAGATGACTTGTTTGGGTCAGTACACAGCGAACATACCAGACCTTATGACGTAATTTTACTTATGCGCCGTGCGCTTTGAGTAAAAGGGATTTATCTATAAACTAGCAGCCCGTCGCGGCTTCGCACGGGTGAATATTATTATCTAAACATTTTGCAATATATTTTTATTCTTGCAATTAAAATAGGCTATAACAATCAGTGAAAATGTAGCATTCAAATGGTGAATGAATTTTTAAAATCGGTCCAGTCCTTTTTGAGTCAATTCCTTACCAATCTTTCCTCTTTATAATATTAGTATAGATTATGTACATTTCATGTCTACAAATGTTTTTTTTTTATACAACAAGAGTGGCAAACAAGTATACGGCCCATCTGATGGGGAACTGTTACCGTAGCCTATTTACACTCACGATACCGAAGTATCACTTGCGCGTTGCCACTCTGTGTTCGGAGAGTTACAGTGTGTTGGCGGCATAATGGTTGTAATCCCTCTGCTTCCAACACAGTGTAATAATCCTCCCCCCTCCCCAAGGAGCTCATTTCTGGAAACCTTATTCACCGCGTAGGAACTCGACACAAAAAATTGAGTTATTTGGCTACGGACTTCTATAATGAAGTATTAAGTACTTTTGACACTATCTTAAGAGATCTGAGTATCTAATTGCTATAGTATTAGTGTGTATCCTCTTCACGTCCTCCACAAGGATTCCCGAAGGGATAGGCAGAAGTGTAGCTCCGTCTTTTTGCCTGAAATTTATTTTGGATCCTACGTGACATGACCATTTCCGCTTATCATGCATTATACGTACGCCTTTGAATTTTCTTCTCAAACTGTTTTCTCTCGATATTTTCCTTCACCGTAAAGCTCGTGGCGTAACAAATCACTGTACTTACGTTCAGAAAAACTCATCAATACAGTCGGGATACGAACTTCATTCGTGGCGATTTTCGGAGCAACGGCACACTTGGCCACCGCGAAGTAAGTAAGCCAAGTAAGGCTTACATTATTGTATACCACACACAATATTTAAATTTGAGTGTTGAAAGCATTCGCATCCTTAGACCAAATTCTAGTTTACAAGATCCTCAAGCGTGCTAGAGGTAAATTGAAACGAGATAAAGCGACATCTATCATTGTGAAAATTCATTGCTGCTTTACTCAAGCTTTCAACTACAGTAAACGCTTATTACTTGACAGACCATTTGCTTGCATATTTTTCAAATATTTCTCCATCTTGTTTCAGAAGCCTGAAACATCCTGTCAACACAGCCGCACAAAACCAGCTGACATGTCTCCGGTAAGTGGCTCCTAGTGCTTCATACATGTGCCCATAAAATGCAGTATATTGTATGATTCTGCTTACTCAGCGTCTGCAGTGAACAGTGTACGCATAGATATTCAACAGGTTTTATTTTAGACCCCTTAAGGGCCTCAGACCCTACACATAAAACTAGGATGTCCAATATCACACCAGATGTTACAGATCATCTCGAAATATCACTTGGATTACAGATTCCCTATTTTATTCACGCCCAGCGCGAACAGTTTCATATTAAGCCCCAAGGGGATCTAAATGGCCAGAAATAAAATGCAGTTTACGATTCGACTAGGATCCGTCAGAATACGCCCTTGTGTTCCGCCTAAGTATTATTACAGACTAGACACTGCCCGGTCAGTTTTAGGCGTATTCATTCATTCAATATTTCATTCCCTCGGTCATTCATTTCTCGGTTGATATGTTTTTCAGCTGATATTCGTTTCGCATTGATGCACTAGAGTGAAAGGTATTAATTAGATGAAGTACCCTTTTTGAATTCTCTATTATTATTATTATGTCTTCGCACAAAGATTTAGGGAAAGACAGAGGTGTTACACCTCTTCGCCTTCCACTGTTCACGTGTGAAAACATATTTGAACTTCTCGAATGTATTATGGTTTTCTCACTATGGTTTCCCATCCGAACTTGCCATCTAGACTTTGCATGTAGCAACTTAACCTCTTGAACATTAATGAACGTGAAAAAGCTCCTATAATATCTTTAAGCGTTATTAGATTGCAGTTAAGGTATATTATCGTGTGAGCTTTCTTTGCTGGGTTATGTAGAAATTGTATTCCTCCCAGTACTATAGACAAGTCATATATCCTTTAATATCCTTGTCGGGTGGTGCGTTGACTCACCTTGCTCAACACACCTTTGACCGCAAATAATGAAACGTCTAAAACAAAGGGAATAAAAGAAAAGCCCGAATAATGTTTACGCGAGGCCCTCGGCCGGGGGAAAGCGCGTTGGCCTAAATTTGGGGGTTTTTCCCGGTTTTTCGGGCGAACTTTGGGGACGGTTCCTTCCTGACTTCGTAACGTGAGTTTCGCTCCTCGATTTTAAGTTCGCGTCGCGGTTTCCTTTGTGTTTTGTTACAATTTATGTATTATAATAGCGCGGGCAGGATATTATGAACAAGGTAAACTGATTTGGAAACATTCCTCTTTGTTGTCATTTCTGTTTCTAGTCTTTTCCCGCGGCTCGTCGGCTCGTTCATATTTTCAGCGGACATAACTGTGAAACTTTGGGAAACGTCAAGCAGATTATTTACTAAGCCTTTTTTCAGTTTTTTTTTTAAATTAATGGACTTACTATCTCTTAGCTATAATTTTGTCTACGCGATTTAGGACTTGAGGTCGCGGGTTCGAATCCCGCTGAAGACGAGTATTTGTGCCTTAGTCTTGGATGTCCTATGTATTTATGTATATATCTATCTATATAAGTAAATATATCGTTGTCTAGTTACCATAACACAAGCTGTGCTTAATTGGGGACTAGGTCAATTTGTGTGGAATTTGGTACTAATCAATACGGTTGATGAATGTGGTTGAAGCGCAAGAGGTCTGTAATTTTAGAAAGAACTGGCGCTCTACTCCTTCAACAAACCCCGTGAGGGACTCGGCGTGATGATAGTAATGAATAGTTGATTGTATTTGTTATCTTATTGTATATTTTATTGCCTTTTTTGTGTTATAATTAATTAGTTTACTTGTAGTTAAGAGGCTTCAGTACCGACTTGAGTTATAACCTGTAATAGCTGTGAGAAGACAAAAATAAATAAATAAATACGACTGAAAGACCAGTATTCATGTCAAGGAATTATAACAAAAAAAAATCCGCAAGATGTTGAATCTCGTATGTATTTATAGCAAATGGACAGATATTTAACGTCTATCATCAAACAGGAAAACAAACCGTAAATTCTCGAGAGTAAATCAAAGTTAACACCATTGTTCCTTCAGAGTAAGCTCCAAATACTCCTTGTATCGCAAAACGTTTTTATTTTCTAAATGGCGTCGGCTTGTTTGTTTTGCCACACTCTTGAGTAGTGTATATTCAGTTAAAGTAATGTGCTTTAAAACAATGCCGATACAGTTCAAAATAGTCAATCAGGCAATAGTCAAATCAGGCAATAGTCTTCATTTGTTTGCTACTTTTAGGTTCAGGTATCAGTTTAGATGTCTAGAGAAGACTTGCGCTCTCTACTCTCCTAGATCATGACTTTAACGGTATGAAGGCTTAACCAAGCTTTTATCACCTCAGTGCTTAAACCAATCCCACTAGCATATTTCGGTCTCATTAAAAGCTTTGAAAATGGGTATTTGCCAAAAGTACTTGATACGCAGTGATGGCAGAACGGATTTAATTGTAATTTGGATCGAAGGATTGTTTTGTATATTACTAAGGTTAAGCAAGCACGCGGTCCGTTTGATGGTAAACGGTTACCGCCACCTACGGACGCTTGCAACACCAAAGTTGTCACTCGCGCTACCGACCCAATGTTACCCTGTATACCCTGGCTAAATGGCCTTTGTGGTAAACTACCCTGCCGCCAGTGCAATCTTATACGTAGGTACTTGCATACGGGAGTATACAATAGTACTAACAGTCTCGGTAATCCTAGAGCGGAGTGCAAACAGTAGGGGTGGACTTAAAAGCTGTTTGCACACTGTATCTACTTTTAAAGCACAATAGTTCTTTTGCTTTCGTACAAGAACTGGGGTGATTTTGTTCCGTATGAGAAGATTTTAAACGAAATAAATTGTTGCTTATTTTCTTCTTTAAATGTGATACATAAAATGTATTACTCTGTGATTTATGGTTCGAGCAGTCACCGGCAAAGTAAGATACTTCTGCCTACCCCTTATGGAAACACGTGAAGATATGATAAAATCCACTACTTACCATCCAGTTCACCACAGGTCGTCCAAAATACATCCGTCTCATAAAGTTTACAATAAAGTATTGTCACTTTGGCAATAAAATTCAGTACTTCATTACAGTACACTTCTCCCGGACGTTTCGTGGCCAAGCAGATAGATAAGAATAATTATGAGCGGGCCATAAATTAAGCGGACAAATTGCTGAGCGATACCATCTCTCGTATCTTAACATTTTTGTTAACCCGATGTCGGAGTTAATATATTAAAGTCAGATAAATAATGGACTTCGAACAATTTGTTAGTTGGCATTACTGAAGGCATTCATTTAAATTTAGAACAAAAGATACGTTCCAACTACCTAGATCTCATCGATCTACCAATAAGGAGCGTCATGAGTACGCGAAACCATGTATGAAGAGACTGTATGTGTATGGAACGAAAGAGGTTGGCAAGTTTAGCTAGAGAGATATAGCGCTCTACTCTGTGCCCTATGATAATATTTATGTACAATATTTTTTGTCTTTAATCTTTATAGGTTATACGATATAGGATATATATATATATATATATATATAATAATAAAATAATAATATATCCTCACGCCTTCCCACAAGGGTCCCCGAAGGGGTAGGCAGAGGTGTATAGGTAATACAGGTAATACCCACACACCCACACATATATATATCCTCACGCCTTCCCACAAGGGTCCCCAAAAGGATAGGCAGAGGTGTATAGGTAATAAATACCCACACACACACTTTCCGCCAGAGGTATATTTGGTGCCAACGTGACAGATGGCGAGTCCATCGCCGTAGCCATCAACGATATAGGATAGGTTTTCTTAAATTAGATAATTTAGACTAAGAATCTTATCAAAGTCTAGTCTAGTCGTAGTTTTTAAGTATGATAATTATATACATATTTACAATGGTGCAGCGGCACACAGACTCGTGTTTGTAACTTACAACAACCAGCGAATAGGAAATCAATGTCTTCTATTGTAAAACTACTGAATATTGTTTGGGTTTTGACGAGCGCACGAAACAAAAAAAAACTCAAATTAGTGAGTGTTCACACAAAGTTTTAACTACTTTTTTATATTTACTTGACAACACTTTACATAACAACAATTTTTAAAATAGTTTAATGTAATCTACCATTGAACAATTTATTTCTTTCGTTTTACACCGACCAAACTATAATTTAAGATCGGAAGAATTGACTAGCTTCCAACCCTCTTAGCGAGGAAGCCGTCGGTGTCTCAAATCGTCCATAAAAGCTATAACGTCACTTAGTTAAGTCACCCTCTACAGCCCCCCGACACACTCGTAACTAACAAACGGATCGTGTTCGAATGAGCCCTCAGGCGCCGTGGGGACAGTAGGGACTTCGGGGACCACGCATCTGTCTGCATGTAACCCCTTTTATTGGCTGCCCGGTTTAACAGATCTCCTAGACAAAATGTGAGCCTGGTACCTTGCCTAAGGTAGAAGTAAGTAGTTTTTAGTTAATATATGTTATATATCCTCACGCCTTCCCACAAGGGTCCCCGAAGGGGTAGGCAGAGATGTGTAGGTAATACCCACACACCCACTTTCTGCCAGAGGTATATTAGGTGCCAACGTGACAGATGGCGAGTCCATCGCCGTTATTCAAACACGACTACTTACGCCTTAGAATTTTTTTCTCTAACGTTTTGAAGGTTTTCTCTCGAAGTTTTCCTTCACCGTAAAGCCCATGGTATGACTAATCGCTGTACTTATCTAAGTTTAGAAAAACTCATTGGTACAATCGGGATTCGAACTTGCAATCTTTGTGTTGCAGGCAACTTCTCCAATCACTCGACCACAACGGCTTTTATATATTACGTAGAATTTAAATAATAATAATAATAATACATTTGACATTAAATCTTCAGTTATACGAATCTAGGCTTATTACTGTGTCAGATTTTCAATTATCTTTAGTTCTCTTAATCAAATTCTAAAGAGGCAATGTAGAAATTGCTACATCCAAGAAATTTATGCCATCCTGGTACAAAGGCGTGCACTATGCTATGACTTAATTGGATTAAAAGTATGCCATCTCTTTCACACATATAACTCAATCTAATACGGTGTCTCTTTTAGTGGAATAAAAATTATTAAAGCGTTCTTATTTCATTTTAAAATGTGCGTATTATACCACAAGAGACTTCTTGTTGTACCTAGAACTTACTCTGGATTTAGCTATAGCTGGTTTTCTTGGGGATAAAGTAGGGTAGGTTAGGATATTTTCAAGTTTTAAGTTAGGTAAGCCACATAATTATCCCACTGATATGTAGAGCTCTTTTTAGTCTCAGTCTATTCTATCACTCTTTTGTATCTTTCACTTCATAAAGCCCTAATTGTTGGTTGAAATAATTTAATTGAAAATTAAAGTACACGATAAACTCCTTTCCACCGAAAATAAATACACATTACAATACATACATATCATCACGCCAAGTCCCTAAAGGGGTAGGCAGAGAGTATAGAGCGCCAGTTCTCTCTAGACTTACATACCTCTTTCGCTTCGTCCACATTCATCAGTCTCTTCATACATGCTCGTCGGTTTCGAGTACTCTTAACATTCCCGTCCTTGAGAGTCCGATCTATTTGATCCAGGTAGTTGGAACGTGGCCTTCCTCTGCCTCTTCTTGCACACACTTTTGCTTTGTATATTTGTTTCGTCAATCTTTCTTCACTCATCCTTTCTATGTGTCCAAACCAACGTAACATGCCTTTCTTCATCTTTCCAATCACGCCCTCATTTACGCCAGTTGATTTGCGAATCTCTTCATTGCGAATTCGATCTAATATCGTTACGCCGCACATTTTTCGAAGAGATCGCATCTCGACTGCATTCAAGCTATTTTCATACTTCTTCTGACATACCCAGGATTCGCTGCCATACAATAAGGTAGGTACCAATATCGCGTTGTGGACAGCAACTCGAGCATTCTTGCTCAGATTTTTACTGCCCATCAACGCCGACATGGCTCCATTCACCTTATTTCCGGCAGTTATCCTTCTTTCAATATCTTTTTCATACTTTCCATCTCGTGTGAACATGCTTCCAAGATATACAAATTCATTCACTTGCTCTAGAATTTGCCCATTTACCGATATAGCATACATAACGTTGACATTAAATTAGTCAATTTTGCATATCAACGTAAAGCTCAGAAAGTAATGAAGCTAAGCGCAGAAAAACTCTTTCGCTGTCGTGTTCTTTTGCCCGATAGAAGAGAAAGAAAAAGAGAACCCGTTTATTTTGAAACCAAGAGTAAACGTTAAAAATCTTCCGTCCGTCCAAAGGGATTTCCGCAAATCTTTCGTGGCAATGTATTGTATCGGTTGTCGATATTAACGCATATTCACAAAGGGCCCGTGATATTCAGTTTTTACACAGATCCTTCTTGATTAAGGGTAATAAAGGGTCGGGTTCACTGCGGCTAGTAAAGCAGGTCCCCACATCTCTCCGGCGGACTATAATTCCCTGCCCGTATTCGATCGTACTCCCGTATTGGCTTATGTTCTTTTCTCTTTACAAAGGGGACGAAAGGGGATCAATAAAATGTCCGCTTTTTTCATTAGAATCGATAAAAGTGTATACAAGCATTTATTAACGGACGGAAACCATTGTAACTACGATATATTATATATAATTTCTTCTGAAAAAGCTGTGGTGGCCGAGTGGTTCGAGTAGTTGCCTGCGACACAAAGATTGCAAGTTGGAATCCCGACTATAACAATAAGTTTTTCTGAACTTAAGTACAAGAAGGAAAGCATCGAGAGGAAACCTGCCTCTGTGAAGCAATTCAAAGGCGTTTCTATTGTCGTGCGGCGATGGCATATATATCTCTGGCTGAAAGTGGGTGTGAGGGTTCTACCTATACACCTCTGCCTACCTCTTCAGGTACAATTGTGGGAAGGCGTGAGGATATATATTACTAATTTCTTGTCATACAATTTGAATACAATTACCACTGATCAGTTTGATCTCAGTATGTATGCTATAGAAAAATAGGACACATTACTATGAATTAAGTTTTATAATCCTATAACTCAAAATATAGGATTGTTAACGGTAAGTTACGCAACCACATTGCCCCACGTTGGTCGAGTAATTATAATTTAATCACAAGTTTAGACAGCGTCAGATAAGGTCTTTGATCGCAGTGTTATTGTTATCAACACGTGCGGGAATAGATCTCACACGTGCCTCGCTTGACGTGTAAACACGGGTTACACTACGATAAATAAACCGGTGATCTAATAAGTCTGCGGTGTATCAACCCCACCCGTTCCAATAATTGAATAAAGAACCCGAACTTTTAACTGGCCGAGTGACGCTACAAAGCCCGCGAAAATAATAAAAAAAAAATTAAGTGCGTTCGAAAATGGAGAGAGAATTCCGAAATGCCAAGTTAGCAAGTTGCTCGCTTTACATAAAAAAAAAAAACTTTCTACTGATCGGTGATTGCTTTTGAATATTTCACTCCGTAAACGTATTACGTATTCCGTCATAACCGAAACAAATATTTGATGGGCCCGATCTTACTGAGTTATTAGTGTTATTGTTTGTTCGATAGCACTTAGACAAATATATATGAACTCGTACTTTGTTGGAAACAATTTATTGAATCTATAAAGCTTTAAACGAGTAAGTCATACAGATAGAGAGGTCAGAACGATGACAGTCACCTAAGCCATTAATGTAACAATTTATCAAACTAAGGCTTTGCCAAAGAGTTTTTATTTCTCGCCAAGTGTGTTTTGTAAAATAAATTTTGGCTCAGGCACATAATACAAACTTTGAATGAATAAAAAAAAGAAAATGTTGATTCATAAACAATCAGGTGGCACAGATCTTACGAGTTAAAACTTTCACAAAACATCGTGAGATTAGTCGAATTTCGTGTTTTCAATGCCTTAGGTCGCACGATGAATAAAAAATAAATGTAAATTTTATACCGACTTGATATTTTTTATGAAAAGTTTATAGGATCGCGTTCGAAAAAAGAATGTAATATTTAAAATTCAAAGGTTTCTTTTGAGCCCGTTGTTCATTTTCATACTTTAAATAAAAGTAGTAAATAGAATGTCAGTTTACCATTATTCATATTGAGTTGAGAAAAGAGGTTTGGTATTCGAAATTCAAATACTTGTAGTTTTTTTCTTTTTTAAAGTACCAAGTGCTTACGAGGCAAATGCACACCCCATGCAGTCTCGCTTGCAATTTCCCAGATTAAACTGTCAATTTGATCCTTGTATTTTTCTCCTTTTTTGCCGAAGAACCCTTCGTTACGGCTAAGCGGGCCGTAATTTAGGACTACACAGCTGCCACGCGTGTAATGTTGATTGTATTGCGAACGAATCGAATACTTTCCCCTTTTTATGTGAATTAGAACGCACACGCTGCCTCGATAGCAGTCTTGAAATCTCGCAAATTTTATCCGTATATTTTATAGGAATTGGAACTTTATTGGCTCTGGAGAATTGCCAGAAATATCAGGAGTATTCAGGAGTTTTGGTTGGCAAATAATAAGGCGTAAAATATGGGACACCACTTTGATTCAACTTTTTCTCGAACTGGGTCAATTAGGAAAACCGTTCGATATTCAAATAATCAATGTCAAAATACTGGCCACATCTATTTAACTTGAGAAAAATAAATAAATTACAGTACTTACTCGTGCGTGAGCTACACGTGATATGAACTTACACATGCCACCTTCTTTTATTCGTATATTATTTTGATACTGTTACGGAGACATACTGAATACGGTTTGTAGTATATCGATACATACAAAGACAGGAACGGCAAAAGCACTCGAAACCGACGAGCATGTATGAAGAGATTGATGAATGTGGACGAAGCGAAATAGATATGTAAGTTTAGAGAGAACTGGCGCTCTATACTCTCTGCCTACCCCGTTAGGGACTCGGCGTGAATGATAATGATGATACATTAAATTATTCTGTAGGTTGTTGCTGGCAAAATGAGTGCGAAAGAGACATGTAAATACGTCACTTTTTAAATTCAGAACGCTATAGCTGGCTGCATTCCTAATTAAAAAAAATACTTTATAGAATAGCCCCAGTGGACTATTCTCATTCAAGAGTCGTAATTAGCACTGGCCCGCCCCGTGACTTCCATTACATAAATCCAGGGGATAAATTGCGGATGGATATAAATTAAGTCAAGCACTTAGCAACGGAATTAACCGACTTTAAATTGAAACTAGACGAGTAAAAAAGCTCCCACAGTGCCAGCTGATAATCCCCCGCTAAACAACGGATTAACCCAAGTTTGCCGTTAGTTCGTCCCCGCTAAAATATTCAACGTTTTTTAAACTCCCGATTACAAGTTCCACGTAATCTCGGGATTGTTTTAAAGATGAAAATGTTTGTTTGTAAAAGTTTAAAGGGATTTGTATCTGTAAGCCCTAGTCAAGAGTTGATGGTATTATCATTGATATTTCAGTTTCCATCTTGTGTTCTGTCGTCGGAAATATGTACTTTGATTATGAATTCCTGGTATAAAATATGAAAGCTGGCTTAGTTCATTTCTCAGTACTGCTCATTTCTTGAGTTTCCTTCCCTTTTTAACACAACATTCAATCGACAACATTGCCTCGTTCATGATTAATTTGTTTGTTTTTTTTTGCCGCCGTGGTGGCCGTGGTGGCCGAGTGGTTCGAGCAGTTGCCTGCGACGCAAAGGTCGCAAGTTCGAATCCCGACTGTACCAATGAGTTTTTCTGTTCATAAGTACAGTGATTAGTCACACCACGAGCTTTATGGTGAAGGAAAAAATCGAGAGGAAACCTGCATACGTCTGAGAAGAAATTCAAAGGCGTATGGATAGTCGTGCTGGAGTAACGGCGATGGACTCGCCATCTGTCACGTTGCCGCCTAATATACCTCTGGCGGAAAGTGGGTGTGTGGGTATTACCTATACACCTCTGCCTACCCCTTCGGGGACCCTTGTGGGAAGGCGTGAGGATATATTATTATTATATTAGATTTTTTTTTATAGATATGACTTTTGCCATTAGGTCAAGCCGTCTTGATTAGCGGTGCATATACTTGCAACTCCGGAGGTAGCAGTTTGTTTATTTATCACGATTTGTTTATGTTACAACTACTCATCCGATAATAAAAATATGCTCAATTATATTTTTTTTCATACTCGTCTATGCCTTTGTATGTATGACTAGCTGTGCCCGCAACTTCGTCCGTCGTTAAACAAATAAAATAATGTTCAGTTTCTAAAATAAAAGTAGCCTATGTTACTCCTTTTTACATCAGCTATCTGTCAGTGAGAGTTCCGCCAAATCGGGCCAGCCGTTTCAGAGATTAGCCGGAACAAACAGACAAAAATAAAAAAATATATATTTTGGTGTATGTACCGTGTAATCCATATGCATTTAGTAAAAATGGGCTATTTTAATATTACAAACAGACACCAGTTTTATTTATTTGTATGTATAGATGTATAAAGGTTACCTACCTACTACTACTTCTAACTGCTCGTTCCCTATATCTAAATGGCATGCTCCCGACCACGTGTCTTCCATTGTTGCAATACATAATGGCATCGGTCCTGATCCCGCGGGCCCTAAGCTAATATGTACTGCATCTATAGGATCAATACGCCGCGACAAAGTTACCGCCCTCAGCCATTGTGGTGGCGGACACCGCTGTTAGTTTTCACACGAGATGTCAATGTTTGTTGCTTTTGGAATTGTTTGAAAAAAGAAGTTTCGGTGTGTAGGTACCTTTAAATGTTATTTCAATTTATACGTGGCTAAAAACTGTAATTATCTTCACGACTTCCCACAGAGGGTAGGCAGAGGTGTGTAGGTAGTAGTACCCACATACCTACTTTCCGCAAGGGATATATTTTTAACTGCCAAAGTAATCACTTAACCTCGAACAGAAACTACCTGTATTTATTTGTACTAATGTTACAATCAAAATTTAACCCTACCCCCTGGTATAATAAGCATTGTTAAATATTATTATTATTATTCTCAATAAGTGAATTATTGTTATTCTTTTGAGAAATAAAGATTCTTTAAACCCAAGTGACGGAAGCCCGCCTTTACTCAAGCACGATTAACTAACCCCTTTTGAATTTCTATACGTATGCAGGTTTCTCAACATATGTATATTTATTTATGTTACGTTGGTTTGGACATATAGGAAAGATTAGTGATGAAAGGTTGACGAAACAGATATACAAAGCAAAAGTGTGTGCAAGAAGAGGTAGAGGAAGACCACGCTCCAACTACCTGGATCAAATCGATCGGACGCTCAAGGACGGGAATGTCAAGAGTACTCGAATCCGACGAGCATGTATGAAGAGACTGATGAATGTGGACGAAGCGGAAGAGGTATGTAAGTCTAGAGAGAACTGGCGCTCTATACTCTCTGCCTACCCCGTTAGGGACTCGATGTGATGGTATGTAATTTATATTGATTGGTAACCGTTCAGTAAAAGCTTCCCATTAAACTTCGACGTGAACATAACTCAGCTCAATTGAATTTTAGTCGTGCTGTGTACAATTCAGTCTAACGACTAAGCTATGTGATTGATGACACAACACTTCGACGCTTTTGCAGCGAGAACGATAACATTTATATAAAGTGCTAGCTCTCACACGCTTGGGTGAAGACATACAAGTTGACTACGATCACAGCGCCACGCGTTTTTAATTAAACTAGATAAAGCAATTCGTGTTGTCTTAATTTATGTTATTAAACAATATTTTGTTTTCGAACAGTCAAGGCTGGGAACGTCGGGATTACTGGAACCCGGCAATATGTATGAAGTGACTGAATAGGGTGAAACAAACCAGATTTGCGCTCTCTCTGCCTACCTTGGGCTTGGGAGCTTAGGAGCTTGGAGTAATGATAAATATGTTAACATTACGGAAATAAGGTGAATTGAGCCATGTCGGCGTTGATGGGCAGTAAAAGTCTGAGCAAGAATGCTTGAGTTGCTGTCCACAACTCGATATTGGCACCTACCTTGTTGTATGGCAGCGAATCCTGGGTATGTCAGAGGAAGTATGAAAATAGCTTGAATGCAGTTGAGATGCGATCTCTTCGAAAAATGTGCGGCGTAACGATATTAGATCGAATCCGCAATGAAGAGATTCGCAAATCAACTGGCGTGATTGTAAAGATGAAGAAAGGCATGTTACGTTGGTTTGGACACATAGAAAGGATGAGTGAAGAAAGATTGACGAAACAGATATACAAAGCAAAAGTGTGTGCAAGAAGAGGCAGAGGAAGGCCACGTTCCAACTACCTGGATCAAATAGATCGGACTCTGAAGGACGGGAACGTTAAGAGTACTCGAAACCGACGAGCATGTATGAAGAGACTGATGAATGTGGACGAAGCGAAAGAGGTATGTAAGTCTAGAGAGAACTGGCGCTCTATACTCTCTGCCTACCCCATTAGGGACTTGGCGTGATGATATGTACGTATGTATGTTAACATTATTCAGTTTATTTCGGGCGTAGTTCGATCTCAAAACGCGCGTCTTTATGCTGCAGGCATAGTACACATCTGCCTCGTGAAATGCGATTCCAATGTTGTCCCGGCGATACGCCGTTTAACTTAATTGTCGTCTCGCATTATCTTATCTGTGGTCCACAGGCTTTATTTATTTTTATGTAAGCCAAGGGCAGTCCTTTCCGCGAGGATCTGGGCCCTTTATCTTTTATAGAGTGCACTTACTTTTTGTTGGTATAATATCGTAACTGTAGATAGCCTAGCATGTGAACACTGGGCGCTATAGAAATAACTGGCGTTAGATGCATTTAACGATATTGAAAACAATAAAACGTGGTTGGGAATTTTAAAAAAATCCTCTAATGGCTAAACCTGTGGCCGGACTAAGCGGTTACCCCGTAAACCCGTGTCACCCGATCTCTATCCAAAAGTTTACTTAATTTTATATGGAAATTGCTATTATTTATGTATAAATGTATGTATGTTAATACACTATTTGTATTTGCCTGTTTAATGCCAATCTTCCATCGCGAGATATTCGTAGCGATATTTTTATATATAGCGGGTTTTAGTATCGAGTCGGTAGTGTTAATTAAAGTACCCCTAAGTTATACGAATAGTCAGGAAGCTGCATCTAGCAGTCTAGCCTATCTCCCTGGCTCGCGAATCACCAATGCTAAGCCGAGGAATTAACCACACCGACCCCTTAACTGTTGTACTTAACATTTAAAAAGGTGTATATCCACGAGCTTTACGGTGAAGGAAAACATCGAGAGGAAACCTGCATATGTCTGAGCAGAAATTCAAAGGCGTATGTATAGTCGTGCTTGAGTAACGGCGATTGACTCGCCATCTGTCGAGTTGGCACCTAATATATCTCTGGCGGAAAGTGGGTGTGTGGGTATTATCTATACACCTTTGCCTACCCCTTCGGGGACCCTTGTGGGAAGGCGTGAGGATATATATATATATTATGTTCTCGTTGTAAAAGCCTTGGTACAGACAGGATACAAACTTGCAGTTGTCGCTTCCAGGCGACTCGATGTTTATTAAGTCTATTCAAGTCCCTAGCGGTAATAGTTAAGTATCGCGTAGCTAGTGCTGGTAGCACCAGCTTTATGTTGTTGGGTTGTGCTCAACACGCGATAATAACCACTAACCGTTCAAGGCAGCCCTATGTAACGTCCATCCCTACGTGTGATTACTCAACCCTGCACGAGGGGTGATAAGGGGAACTTTACACTGTGTAATTATTATTAGACGAGGTTACGTTTGCAAGGTTCCAGTGATACTTATTGATTAATGTTGTAAGTGTTTAGGGTTGGTACCAGCGCGTCTAGAGCCCTTGTCAGGGAGATATTCTGAGTTTCCTTTATGGCCGCATTTGTTAGGTAACCGCTTGCCAACAGGTAGGTCGTATGCTTGATTTTTTATTGTACGATATCCGTTGTATGAATTAAGTTTTTCTCATATTTTCCATGACATCATCGTCTCTGGATTTAGTTCAATCCAAGGATGTCACTTAATATACAACACTTGGGATAGTACACGCGCGTTGACAACCCTGAAAAATTAAGTCAGTCGCAAATCGTAGCTAAATTCCTAAAGCAGACGTCCGTAAAAGTGAATACAGAAACTAGAGAGTGAAACTAGATATCCTTAAACTTTAAAGACAAACTACATTCACTTAGGAATGAATCCGCAAGAAGTTTTTTACACTTGCAGCGAAGTCCTCGTAGTTACGTTGAGTCTAATATCTGAATTTCACCTCTAAACTTCGGACACTTCGGTTTGAATTTAGAATCTTACTTTGAATTTTAAACCAATGGTTTTTTAAGAACGTTAGTCGTAATATTTGAATGTGGAACGTTTGTCACTGGCCGTATGGGATGCTGGTAAAGAGTGACGAAAGAAATCGAAAGTAGAAACCGAAAGCATAGATAGCGAACTGTGACTGTTAACTGCCAGTACTATAGAACTCCAGACAGATATATTTATAATTATATAGTCTTAATTATCTTAAGGAATTATTATATTTTCTTATCGTCGTATCGTCATCTGTCTTAAATACCCAATCCGTACTTTCGAATTACATCCTAGTATTTGGCAAAGGAGCTTTACTTAAATTAAAGGCGCGAACCTCTCAAGGTTGTACTTTCAAAAGCGATGGGATTCACAATTAGCTAAGAATACGCCTTTCTGCCCGACCGACAGTGCTCTGAATACAAAGTGCCGCCTTATTCTGTAGATAACGAGTCGAGTTGATTTATGGAGAGGTAACTCGATTTATTCAAAATCGATTATTATTATTAATATTCACGCCTTTGCACACAGAGTCCTTCCATCCCCGAGGGCGTAGGCAGAGGTGACACTATTTTCGTCGAAGTCATTATATAGGTATATACTTTTTGCAAGATATTAAAACCTACCTACCCCTACCTACCCCTACGTACCCCTGCCTAGGCAGGGGTATTCACTAACGTGCCTACCAAATACCTTTACTTCTCACACTCGCTATAGAGTTCACGATACGTAAAATGTCAGCCAATAATCTATCTGTGTGCCAAATTTCATTCAGTTCCGTTTAGCCGTTCTGACGTGATTGAGTAACATACATCCATACATACATACTCACAAACTTTCGCATTTATAATATTAGTACGATATCACAGTATTCCTGAACATCCAAAGTTATCCGATAATCGATAAGACTTTTAAAAGTCAGGATTCCCTAATAGTGACATTATCCAAGCGAGTTGGCGCGTTCGTTAAAAGGTGGGGGATGTCTCGGGTCGGCCTTAAGGGGATGAAACCAGCGAAGTGAAAATGCCGATATCGATGCGCTACCTCTTGGCACTTAGCAACTCTAGTTATATGTTCGCATGAAAGTTTGTGACGTCATTCAAAACGTTATCTTAGTAGATAAATCGAACGTTGGAACAAGATTTAAATTCAATTTCCTAAACCTTTTTTTTAAATTAAACTCTTGGGAAACGCTTAAACCTAATCGAAAATAAATTTTAAACTTCGAACACAAAACCATTCGCTCTATCAACGTCAAATTCATCTCGCGTTCGAAAATCGAATCTTAGAAATGGAACACTCGCATCAATCGACGGAGCAGTATCAAAACGTCGCGAGCTCTGGGGTGAGTGCGTTCTAAACTTACATCAAAAGTCCATTTCGCCCCCAACGAACACCGATACGTCTTGGCATCGGGCCGGTCCAACTATCGGGATTCCGAATGTCTCCACCTTTTGAAATTCAACGATA
This sequence comes from Drepana arcuata, assembly GCA_016069955.1. Classification (NCBI taxonomy): domain Eukaryota; kingdom Metazoa; phylum Arthropoda; class Insecta; order Lepidoptera; family Drepanidae; genus Drepana; species Drepana arcuata. The sequence continues at coordinate 40,890 of JACCPG010000540.1, forward strand.
TTTTAATGGCCACTATCGGGTTGCCTCGATTGATTCTCTTTTTTTTCCCTTCCGCTCTTGGGCTTTGACAGAGCTCGATATTGCTTTGCTCCGATCTATTTTATTTACAGCCCGAATGGTAAATACAGTTTGGTGTTTGCACAGAATGAGGTTCTGATTCTGAACAGTTTGTTTGACCAACAGAAAGCAGGCAGCAAAAACAATTCGCGGTTGGCAATACTAACAAAAATTGTCACAATGATTTTAGCGAACTCATCATAATGTATTTATACATTGGTGCAAACAGTGGTGGCAGTGTGTTTGTATGCACATTATGCTAATAAACTACTCCACGTGCTTGCAATGAATTTCGACTTCAATAAATTAATGTAACGGCCCAATTAGCTTGACCCATGCCGTTATAGGGAAATGTAATGGAATGCTAAATATTCAGGGCTCTGTTTTAATCGGTCAGAAACGTGGTGTTTCTATCGCAAAATGACTATGTATTTACTGACAGACATAGCTCGTAGTCGTACCTTCCTGTATTTCGTTAATTGAACTGACAATTCAAACACAACACGATTCTTGTTCTATTTTCGAATCCAAATTCGTGTACAAGCTATGGGCGGGTCCGGTATTAAATTTGGGGGAAAAATATTCCATGTTCAAATATATTCGAACATATTTGAAAGCGGAATATTTTTTAAAGTCAACTTGCAAATTGATTTAGCTAAAAGAGTTCCGTTTAAATTGTATTATTTTTGTTTGAATATCGTGTCTGAACGAAATAGTTTTGGATGGAAACTATTTGGATTAATAGGAAAAGGTTTTATGCACAATTATACAGTCATACAGAATATTGTTTTTCTTTAGCTATCACTTTCAGTTTGTTTTAATATGAAAGTCGATATTTATTGGTTGTTTTAGTTGACTATGCTTTTAGTTAAAGTACATACGCATACCATAAATAAGATTGCCTCATTTTTTAAGCTGCGATGGCCCTGTGTTCCATTCCAGTAGTCACTATGAGTTAAAGGTTTCGGTTTGAACGGCAAGCCAATAAGCTTTTTCTAAATCGAAGTCCAGTAATTTGCCATTGCACGAGATTAACAGAGAAGAAAAACATCGTGGGGTATCTGCATACGTTTGAAAAACAAATTGTTAAGTAATATATTGCTTGCGAAAAGTAGGTACCTACACTTAACCGTACTTGAAATTAAAGTAATTTTTAAAATTCGAACACTCACAGACGTGGTATCATTAACAGTAAGTTAATCCTTACGTATCTTGGTGAACGCGACTACAATACCTCTATTTATCGAGGACTGGCAACATTTGCTCAGCGCAATGATGTAGATGTTGTTTCAACAAATATTGCCGTAGTACGATTGTGGAATCGCTTTGTTGTGCTGTTGTTTGCTTACACCGGTTTCCCCACAATTAAAAAGAGTTCAACAATGATTCGGTTATGTATGGAATTGGCTGAATGTGATTGTATGTATGTTGATATGCATATTTATTTAATTGTCAATAATTTTTGGCGGGACACCAGCTGTTTTTTTTTTCTCGGTTTCCAGTCAATTGAGTTTTTTTTAGTCCTGTGGTACAACAAGTTTACAACAGCTGATTAAAATAATATATATATTTTTTTTACAGTCGACTAAAAGACTAGTATCCATATCTTGTCAATAATAATAAAACAATAAACTACGTCAATAACGGCATCGTACATACATTAGAAAATAAACCAAATCAATCAGAGCCAACACTGAAGCACATTTAACTGGAGTCTGCAAACAACGAATCGGCCTTTGTCCAGGCATGGGGAAAACAAACAAATAGCTCGCTCGTTGATCATTTGGAATCGTTGTCGTATTGTCCATACGACCAACTTGGAGGCAGTATATAATATACCACAGGTTCTTTATTCTTACTTTTCTTGACTCGCAGTTCATTAAGACGACCGTCTGGTCTAGTGGTTAGAGCGCCTGACTGCGAAACTTGAGATCGCGGGTTCGAATCCTGCTGGGGGCAGATATTTGTGTGATGAACACGAATATTTGTACCTTAGTCTTGGATGTCCTATGTATTTATGTGTAAATTTATCTATATAAGTAAATATATCGTTGTCTAGTTACCATAACACAAGCTTTGCTTAATTTGGGACTAGGTCAATTTGTGTGGAATTGTCCCAGGTATTTATTATTATATTATTATTGTTATCGTCGAAGGCGAGCATCGATATAGATATTGCCATCCCCGAAGACGCGCCCCACCATTTCTAGTCGAGGGGATTACGGCATGCGAGTAGTATGACCCGAGTCTATTAACTGCGTGTGCACTCATAGGTGCACCCATGAGTGCAAGGTTGCACACACACTATAAACTATAGGGAAGTATAGAGGGGCGCGTCTTCGTGGATGGCACTATCAAAATATATAAGTATATAATTTTTCTCACAGTTTTGCCTGATATACGGTTGATGTAAGTACGGTGCGACTGTATGTGGGGGGAAAGATTTTCACGCAGGCAGGCAGGTTGCCTGATGGTAAGCGGTCACCACCGCCAACAGACGCTTGCAGCACCAGGAATATCGATCAATATTTTTTTCGTGTACATCTATATCATCACACTGAGCTATTTGGTTCATCGTCATGAGGATATGTTGACGGTACCCTACAACTTCTAGAAGTGAAGAAAATTACAGTTATATCTTCTTTGAAAACCTGTATAACATTATTTAAAGCATCTCCTCATGACGTGTCTTAAAAGTTAACCCTTGTAAATTGCCGGCAAAATGTCTGTGCATTAATATCAATTAACCAGGCGCCTTAGAATAATTCAATCTGCCACTACGCGGGGGGGGACTTTAAGAGATGTCGCCATTTTAAAGGTGCCGGCGAAATTAGCTACACTCATTTAATTTTACAATTATTCTCTTAAATGTTTGTTTCAGGAGCCAACGGTATATGAGTTTTGGAAGCTATCAGCATTTTGACTACAAGGGTTCCGTTCTTAGCATGAATGCTGACTCGCTTGATACACGTTAATATAGAATAAGTAATATATATCTCCATGCCTCCCCATAAGGGTCGCCGAAGGGGTAGGCAGATGTATAACACAACTCTTTTCGCCGAAGATCTATTTATGTGCCAACTAGACATAATAGCGAGTCAATCGCCGTTCCTCAAGCATGACTATATACACGTCTTTGAATTTCTTTTCAAACGTATGCAGGTTTCCTCTCGATATTTTCCTTCACCGTAAAGCTCGTGGTGTGATTATACGTTTGGGAAAACTCATTGATACAGGCGGGATTCGAACTTGCAATCTTAGCGTTGCAGGCGACTATAGCAGAGCTACTAAATGAATGAAGCGTAAAACTTACATACATATAAATATCTACGCCGAGTCCCTAACGGGGTAGGCAGAGAGTATACAGCGCCAGTTCTCTCTAGGCTTACAAACCTCTTTCGCTTCGTCCACATTAACCAGTCTCTTCATACATGCTCGTCGGTTTCGAGAAACTTACATGTTCAAATTCGTAATCTCATAACAATATAATATTCTATATATCCTGTACAGAACATTAGGGAAAACAATAACAAAGCATAGACAATATCGTCCGGAAAAGAAATAACACCGCACTTAACCCGTATATCCGTAGTGCACGCTAGATGCCCATAAACTAATGCTACGGGTACGGAAGACCCCAACAGCGGCCTATAAATATTTCATGCGAGGCCCTCCGAACCGAAAGTGGCCGATTGAAAGTCCTGCCGGCGTAGCGAGTGGTTGGGCGGAGCTAGCGTAGAGAAATCCCAATCGCTTGTATAGTTTTTTTCATTCTAGCATTCATCGTGATTTTCCGATATGTACAGTCAAGAGCAACAAAGTTATCTACACGATTGATGGAAGCTTCAGATTTCTTTTTTTATTGTAAAGAGTTGTAATGTGTACTGTGTGTATATAATAAATAAAATATATCCTCACGCCTTCCCACAAGGGTCCCCGAAGGGGTAGGCAGAGGTGTATAGGTAATACCCACACACCCACTTTCCGCCAGAGGTATGTTAGGTGACGACGTGACAGATGGCGAGTCCATCGCCGTTACTCAAGCGCGACTATACATACGCCTTTGAATTTCTTCTCAGACGTATGCAGGTTTCCTCTCGATGTTTTTCCTTCACCGTAAAGCTCGTGGTGTGACTAATCACTGTACTTAAGTTCAGAAAAACTCATTGGTACAGTCGGGATTCGAACTTGCGACCTTTGCGTCGCAGGCAACTGCTCGAACCACTCGGCCACCACGGCTCTGTATTGTGTGAATGGATGAATAACGAAACATGACGAAAATTCTGTCAATGAGATGTCAATTCGATGGGCTATGTTTTAGTCAGGAAAATCGAATGCTAGGACATCGAGCCTTAATAATAACAATAATATCCAAATTAAACACTAGTTAGATAACGTTGAGAGCAAATTTGAAGGTATTTGCTTGATGCTGTTGGATCCGCTTTTACCAGCAACAACAGACCCTGTCTCGGAATTGCCTGGTAGTGTCACTATATGATAGGATATCACAGCATGAATCTCTAATTTCAAGTCAATTTAAGTCTGAATATACTTATAAGAAATAATATATGCTCACGCCTTCTCACAAGGGTACCCAGAGGGGTAGGCGGAGGTGTATAGTAGTACTGAATATACTTTTCCGATCCGATAGTCAACTATTAGAAGCTCAGTATAAATCGAGACAAGTCAAGGAATATCGTAGCAACAACTTTAAAATTGAATTCACGTTTGCAGTTTCAAAAAGTCGCCAAAAAGTTGGCATTGCGAATGGTCAGTGGAGCTGTGACCGTGTTTTGTTTCACTTTATTGGATCCCTGAGTTGGCCAGGCAAGTGTACGCGATCGAGGAGCACTCCTCTGACCGATTCAAACCAACCCGTTTATTTATGAATGCCTGGTACTTTTGACCCGTATTAAGTACGGTTTGTGAACTTTTTATATGGAAGTTTGATAATTTGAATTTCATGTGCATTAAGCACAGGTATAATAATGTAATAAATCCACACGCCTCATCACAAAGATCCCCGAAGGGGTAGGCAGAGGTGTATATGTAGTAGTCACACACCCACTTTCCGCCAGAGACATGCATATATATTAGGTGCGAACCTGATAGGATTTCTTCTCAAACGTATGCATGCAGGTTTTACTCTCGATGTTTTCCTTCACCGTAAAGCTCGTGGTGTGATTAATCACCGTACTTAAGTTCAGAAAAACTCGCTGGTACAGTCGGGATTCGAACTTGCAGTCTTTGTGTTACAGGTAACTACTCGAACCACTCGGCCACCACGGCTCTAATAATATGAGTGAATATAAGTGTTTTACTGAATCTTTAAGACATGCGTAAATGCTGCTTAGTGTCTTGTACCTTTAAGCCTTCCCAGAAGGGGTAGGCAGAGGTGTAACAACATAAAAAGGGTCATTTTACACCTGTATCTATTTAGTGAAACATTTAGGAGAACGTGTGGGTATGAAGAAGAAAATATACCTATTAGCAATGTTGATGAATAGAAGTCACTATTTGGAATTCCACAACCTTGTAGTAATTCATTGGAATTAATCCAGGCAAGCCAAGACGAATCCCACTATATAATTCCCATTAGCATTTAGATATTCCGCCGTGTCCAAGCCACTTGGTGAGGGGTGAATTGGGGGCAGAGGGGGGTGAAGTCGCCGGAGGAAGGGGAGACTGTCCGATTGAATAATCAATCAGCAAAATGTAAATGAGGCTGGCAACAGGCGTCGGTTGCCGGTTGTTTTTGGCCTCTCGTAAGTTAACTCTAGTGGCTTTGACAATACTTAAATTCACCCTTGTTTTTTTAAGGTTTGTACTCAAGTGCCTTAATATGGTATATAAGGTCGCTTATAAAACTTTATATGTAGTTGCTCAAGTATATGATATCGCACGATAAATAGGAGTAGAATTATTATAATTAGAGAGCCTTGGTGGCCGAGTGGTTTGAGTAGTTGCCTGGGACACAAAGATCGCAGGTTCGATGCCCGACTGTACCAATGACGAGCTTTACGGTGAAGGAAAATATCGAGAGAACACCTGCATACACCTGAGAAGCAAATTTTAAAACAATTCAAAGGTGTATGAATAGTTGTGCTTGAGTAACGGCGATGGACTCGCCATCTGTCACGTTGGCACCTAAAATATCTCTCTGGCGGAAAGTGGGCGTGTGGGTATTACCTATACTCCTCTACCCCTTCGGTGACCCTTGTGGGAAGGCGTGAGGATTAATTATAGAAATGAAAAATTGCATTCAAAGTTGACACACGCCCTTAATTTCACATAAAAATCTGCTTTATGTAACGTAAAATTTTACATGTATATATATACATAGATAAGTTATAGTAACTATAACTTATCTATGTATATAGTTATAGTAAGAAATAGTAAGTTGTTGTAACGTCTTCCTCTACCCGGAAGGGGTAAAAATCTACCAGAAGTAGAAGATAACTCTAAGCTTAATTCTAAGCTCGTTTCTAGATTCTCGTCTGATTTAGGACGAAATAATGAAATAAAATCCAATTACTGAGATAATCACGTGGAGGATATTGCGTCCAACCTGCCTACTAAGAGAAAAAACCTATTATGAGAGGAAATTATATTACGGAAACCAGACCGACAGAGCCTAGCGCTCTAGATGCACTACCTGAGTCCTGTGACTTTGCCCTATAATTCAGCTGACTTATTCTAACGGAATTTAATAAGACAATGAACGGTGATAGAGGATGGTTAGGGTATCAATATATCTCTGTGTCATTGAAAAATAGACCTTAAACAGTGTCCTGTTAAAGCTTCTATGAATTAAGACCGAAATTTTCACAATTACGCTACTAACTGAATATTTAAATAATATATAATATAATATAATATATCCTCACGCCTTCCCACAAGGGTCCCCGAAGGGGTAGGCAGAGGTGTATAGGTAATACCCACACACCCACTTTCCGCCAGAGGTATATTAGGTGCCAACGTGACAGATGGCGAGTCCATCGCCGTTACTCAAGCACGACTATACATACGCCTTGAATTTCTTCTCAGACGTATGCAGGTTTCCTCTCGATGTTTTCCTTCACCGTAAAGCTCGTGGTGTGACTAATCACTGTACTTAAGTTCAGAAAAACTCATTGGTACAGTCGGGATTCGAACTTGCGACCTTTGCGTCGCAGGCAACTGCTCGAACCACTCGGCCACCACGGCTGGTTATAATATAGTATAGTAGTTATAGTATAGTATATATATAGTAATATTTAAATAAAACTTGTCATACAAACGTGGGTTGAATGTTTATATATTAGGCTAAGCTTTCAAACTATGAGTATCAATGTTATTTATTACCACCAACATGTTGGCATTACATGGATGGATGCCTTTAAGTTATTAGATATTTTTATATTAGGAAAATAACTGTTTAAAAATACACGCAGCGCGACGAGATTACCTCCTTCTTTATATATTTATATTTATATTAATTTCTGTCTATATTTATTTAGGTATTTCTGTTAAAACTGACGTTTCAATGTCAACTAATTAAACATTCTACACACACACATACAAACCGCCACACTTACAGTGCGATTGGTAATATATCTTATTAGACAGTCAAACCGGTTACAGCCGGCTCTATCCGGTCCGGCAAAAGGATTCCCCCTGTAATGAGAGATTACCGCGTCGACAACGGCCGACTGCGCTACCATTGTGCTAACTTGGCATTAAATCTTAGCCCATTGTAGCTTATATCGTCTTACTCCCTCCAACGGGGCTTAAACGTCATTTCCATGGACTCAAATAGTCATTTCCGTGGGCTTTGGTCATTTCCCTGGATTTTCCGATTCTGAATTAAAACGTGAAATAGTAGTTGTGACCTGCGGTTCATTTAATTATATTATTTATTAAAATTTTAATATATTATTTAATTTATACATACATATACTATATGGTCGGCAACGCGCGAGTGATACCCCTGGTGTTGCAAGCGTCCATAGGCGGCGGTAACCGCTTACCATCATCCGCATGCTTGTTTGCCACCCAAGTGGTATAAAAAAAATATATCATCATGCCGAGTCCCTAACGAGGTAGGCAGGTCTAGAGCGCCAGTTCTGTTCTCTCTAGACTTACATACCTGTTTCTTACGCTTCGTCCGCATTCATCAGTCTCTTCATACATGCTCGTCGGATTCGAGTACTCCTGACTTTGCTTTGTATATCTGTTTCGTCAATATTTCTGTATGTCTGAATAAAATAAATTAAATATTACATTTATATAATTATTACACCGCTTCTTTGGGCGCGGTGATATACAGCCTACCTAAATAAAAGAGCTATCTAATGTATTTTTCCTATAATCGAAAATATTCGTTCTTGTTGAAAGTTCTAACAAACTTGTTCTACTTATATTACTTGCTTAGATTTAAAATACAATCTTATTATAATACATCGTGTCTGCCTTTCGTGTATCTTGTATTCTTGTTTTGTGAATACATCACGCAAATTATGTACGTAATTTCATGTAAGTTGGCAAAGTATCTTTTAGGCAACAAATGTAATACGCCTATTGATCTTGCCATTAAGTCGCATTTTTATAGTCCCTATTGAATTAATCGGCAATATAAGATTATATTACATACAAATATTATGTTCTATACACATATAATGTTTTAAACGTGTTTCTTACAGATCCAACTCAAACATACTCGAAGACATTATAGTCAACGCGGTTTTGCCTGCGGTTTCATCCGCGTAAAGTCATTTATATAATTCATGTTTGCTGATCCGTTCTCTTGAGTGCTTAGAGCCTATAGACTTCCTCAATAATGGGTTTAAAATTACTTAAAAAAATCGAATTCTTATTTACTAAGATTAGCTACCAGCTTAATTTTAATATTTATACATATACTATCAACACGCCGAGTCCCTAACGGGATAGGCAGAGAGTATAAAGCGCCAGTTCTCTCTAGACTTACATACCTCCTTCTCTTCGTCCACATTCATCAGTCTCCTCATACATTTATTGTAATTTATTTAAATTTTTAATAATAATTCGTATAGTTAGCTTTTTTATTTTTGTTTGGCCATAGAACGTAAACATGTCTTGTAGGCGTAATTTAGCATCTCTTCGAATAACAAAAACTAAAACATTGACGTTTGATTATTAGCTCCTACAGTAAACTAATAACCCAAATGTCACCACTAAAACTAATATCTCCGTGCCCCCAATAAGATGGCGGTCGGCAAACAATTAGTCAAACCAGCAGGTGCACACCCGATCATAATTAATTTGATTCCCACACGGACTTGGCCTGCTCATACATATGTATGGGGACAACACTTGACTATCACAGTTTGGTCACGGATTCTAAGAAGCTTTTCCACTGATCATACAACTTTGTAGTAACGAAAGAATTATCAATTCATTTTGTTTATATTTTTCATCTGAGCTCTTCCGATGGTCAGATTTCGTAGCGGTGCCTGGAAGGTAATAGTTTCGATTGGCAAAAGTCGGGACACAGTAGGGTGTTGGAGAGATGCCTATGGGTTAATAAAGGCTGATTGGTTGAATACGACTCCTTCCATAAGGATCCTTTGTTTCGTTTATATTTAGATGTCAACGAGACATGACGAGTCCGTTGGCGTTTCAAACAACTTATACCTATAATCCTTAGAATTTCCCCTTAAGCCTTCCACTCGATGTTTTCCTTCACCGTAAAGCTCACGGAGTAATAAATCACTGTAATTCAGTTCGGAAAACTCATTGGTACAGTCGGGATTCGAACTTGCAATCTTTACGTTGCTCCCGCTGATCGGCAACAATGCCTCGATATATAAAGTACTTTTTTCTTTAATTCTTTTTTCTTTATTCACACTATGTAAGTATTGCAGATTACTAGAAAGGTGGATAAAAAGCGTGTTTATATTTAATGGGTAAAAATACAACACCAGTCCTAAAACAACGGGTAGACCGCCGCAGCCCTAGGGCGGCCCGACCCAGGGCGGGTACAAACATGGCACACGAGCCCGCAGGCGAGTACGTGCAAATATTTGACCTCCTATTATTGACCCCACACCTTGGGATCGCGACGCCTCTATACGTGTGACAATGGATTGGCTTAAGGAAAAGACTTTAGCGGGATCGATTGAAAAGGGTGCTATGTAGGTACCTGTCAGAACTCACTTTGCCTGAGAAGTGTATGCAAATTGTTTATTCTATTGTAGGTACATTATATACATCTATTACATGTAATTTATTTATTTACACAATTACTTGTTAATTAAAGATTTATGCCAAATCGATATCTCGCGGCTACGTGCCAAGAAGACTAGCAGCATTGCTATGCTGAACAGCAATGCCTATTCTCTGAGCGAATCTTCGTTACGTTACATATATGTATATAACTCTGACATAGAGACTTATGGTTAAGTATTACATCTACAAATTCGGAAAACATTAAAATGAAGTAGGCCACATTTGAAAATATATTCGAGCGAAAGTCTGGTTTATTTCATTCATCTACTGTATCATCAAATAGTTTTTCTGAATATCTGGCTCGATTTAAATTCAATGAAATTTTGGAGAAAAACTTGTGTGAGCCCCACACATTCACAGGAACCCCTGTGGTAACGTATGAAAATATTAAAAAGCTTATCAATTAAAAATATATTTAATACACTCGATGTCACTTTTAACTTGGACCATCCGTCACCTATACAATATTGTGTATAAACAAGTCTCGGAGTAAGTAGTTGTCAAAGTTACGAGCTGCTTCTCCATTGATGATTTAGGACACATTGTAAGCTGCAAGCCCTAGACTACATATACAATCGAGATATATAATAATAGGCTATTATATAGGTGGCGCGACAAGACATTCTAGTTTTGTGTACCTAATAATTACATCATCATCATCATCATCAGCCCACTCTAGTCCACTGCTGGACATAGGCCTCCCCTAATGAGCGCCATAGCGCCCTGTCTTCAGCTTGCCGCATCCAGCATCTGCCAGCAGTCCTTCGCAAATCGTCATCCCACCTGGTCGGAGGGCGTCCTATGTATAATAATTACATATGTGGAATAAAATGTAATTAATTAATCGGTCGTTAGTTGAAAAATAAAAATCTAAAGTTCCTTGACTTTTTTTCTTAGATACAGCATGGAGTTACCTCAAGAAAGGTGTGAAAAGATTCGGTAGGGTCGACAGCGCACGTGCAATAACTTCTTTGCAAACGGCTATAGCCGACGGTAATCGCTTTCTATAAGGCATACAGCATGCTTGTATGCTTACTGGTTTAAAAACCGCGATACCCGTGATGGCTGAGTGGTTCGAGTAGTTGCCTACGACACAAAGATGCGACGCAAGCTCGAATCCCGACTGTACCAATGAGTCTCTCTGAACTTAATCACAGTGATTAGTCACACCACGAGCTTTACGGTGAAGGTAAACATCGAGAGGAAACCTGTATACGTCTGAGAAGAAATTCAAAGGCGTATGTATAGTCGTGATTCAGTAACGGCGACGGACTCGCCATCTGTCACGTTGGCACCTAAAATATATCTCTGACGGAATGGGTGTGTGGGTATTAGCTATACAACTCTGCCTACCCCTTCGGGGACCATTGTTTGAAGGCGTGAGGATATATGGTTTAAAAACAATAATAGGAAATACAAGCTAATGGTGTTGTATAATATAATGATTCTTGTCTATGGAAGTATGTATAAAAACATGGCCCAAATGGAACCTGGGAATTTAATCCTAGCAATGAGTTCGTAATTTTTAATCTGGAAGTTTCACAAAATCACGCCTTTAATTTGATTGAGTGAGCGCCAAAGTTGGCACTTCCATGTAACTTGGTCGATGCTTTTCAATTACTTAGTCGTAACATAAAAAAGTTACTCCGAACGTTCGGTCTCTCGTAAAAGCAGGTTTACTGTGACCTACGCCCAGACCTATCTGCGTTTTAGTACCTAACACACGTATGCTTCGGAAACTGTAGCGTTGAACTTTGTTTTTTTTTAATATAATTATAATACCGTACAGACTGAGTAATGCATTTCTCTGCCTGTAAGCCATTGCGAATATTTTAAATATGTATTTATTTGTCTTGAACAGGTAACGTTTTTTAAACCTTTACGGTAGTTACCAAGCATGTGGTCCGTCTTAAGGTAAGCTGTAATCGCCGCTGAAAAACAATTCTCATTGTATATTTTCCATCTTACATCTTATTTACAACACCTTAAGTTTTCCTAAAAGTTGTGTAGGAAAATATCGTATAAAGAAGTAACTGGTTGGAAACTAAGTCAAAATATGGAATCTAGCTCCTGGTAGTTTCCTTGTTTTTAAGTTGAGTAGGGGGTTACAAATGAAATGCAAAACCTATACGTATTTTATACTATCTATAGGTTGCCGAGTGGTTTGAGTAGTTGCCTGCGAAGCAAAGATCGCAGGTTTGGAATCCGACTGTACCAATGAGTTTTTCTGAACTTAATTACAGTGATTAGGCACACCAAGAGCTTTACGGTGAAGGAAACATAAAGCGGAAATCTGAATATTCGAGAAGAAATCTAAAGACGTCGTTTGTTTGTGCTTGAGTAACGGCGATGGACTCGTCATCGTTGGCATTTAAAAATATATGTCTGGTGGAAAGTGGTTGTGTGGGTACTACCTACACTACTCTGCCTACCCCGTCGGGGACCCTTGTAAGAAGGCGTGCAGATATATATTTATCATGACTCTTATGCTTAAGAACCGATCCATAAAACAAGGTAAAATATTATTATAACTAACTCCATTTCGAATAAGAATACTTCTACTATTCCATAAATTTTTCAGAGAGAAGATCCCTTACTATAAATACTCACTCAATACTCATAAAAGTTGTATCAGTAAGCAGTGAAATATGTTCGTTATATGTGCCTATTACATTGGAACACTCCTGAAGCCCGTGTTTTCGAACTAGGTACAGTAAAAATCTCCGAACACCTTACTTCGAAGTACCAAGCGTCAATATGGCTTTTAATAATTTCAAATATTTTTACCAATATCGAAGTGGTTCGAGAGTCGGGTACTCCTGCAACGCAAATCAGAACCCCAGACTTTACGATAACTTAGGTATAGGCTGTGATATAAGGCTGTATTTAAGGAAAAAAGTTGACAAAAAACCTCTGAAGGCTTAACTATAGTTTTTTATTTAGTATGTGAATATACTACTAGTCCATAAGTGTTCTCTACATCCCTTGCATTGAATAAAATAACCGCAGACTTTGCGTTGTAGGAAATCTGTTTACATTAGAAACAAATTCAAAGACTCGTATACTTGAGCTTGGGTAATGACGGACTCGTCGACTGTCACGTTGGCACCTCAGCCTACCTCTTACTTATTGTACGATTAACTTTTATTCTATAGATGCTTTCTGCACTTCTAGACTCTAGGCCATACTTATAAGAGGAAATGTGCTGCGTATTTTAAATGGGTAGAACGCCACGGTTTGTATGTGCAATTTATGTGGACAATTTGTAACCGGAAACGAACTCACCTGTACCTCGCCCGCGGGACGTCGTTCGACTTCCACTGGTAGGGTTCAAGGGTGGGTTTTACGGCTTTCAGATGGCGATCCTAGATCGTCACGCGATACCAAGGGACTGAAGGGTTGGAGTTAATGAGGGAACTCATGGTGGATTTGTAAAGATGCTATTTAGAACCCTGTGTATCTATGTATGGGATAGATGTAGGGTGAAGGGGCGAGGAGCCCATAGAGCCGGTTCAAAGCGAGTTTGTATCTTGTATGTCTGGTGGCGTAAGGATCATATTATAGGAAGTCAGGTCATATTTTTATGTGAAACTGACCTTTTGTCATCCACGATTAATGTTAAATATATGAATGTTACATACATATATATCCGGCTTAAATGAGGTGTTTTTACACATATGCCTTTCTCTTCACGGAAAGGTGTGAATATTTCCGAGATTAGCGTGCGCAAACGCACAGACAAAAATTCTAACAATTTCATCATTGTTTTGAGTGCTATTTGCGTTGATAAAGGTCTCAATAATATTTTCCCTCATATATCTTCCATGTACAGACTGCGATCGTAACATTTCCATTATATGTATTGATGTACATATAATATGTTTTTTCTTACCATTACTGCTATAGGATTCTCCTTACTTGATCAGAAGGGATTACGGAGGCTTATAATGTTCACATGTAAAAGGACTTTGACACAACAGAATCTGAATATGTTATAATGAACTTAACACATCCAATCGCAGTATATTCCTAACCCTTGTTTTTTTTATACAACAAGAGTGGTAAACAAGCATACGGCCCACCTGATGGGAAACGGTTTCCGTAGCCTATTTACGCTAACGATACCGAAGTATCACTTGCGCGCTGCCACTCTGAGAGTTATATTGTATTGACAGCATCATAGGACTAATCCCTCTGTTTCCACCGCAATATAACAATTCTCCCCCCTCCCCAAAGAGCTCATTGTACAAGGAAAGGACAAAAACAAAAGAAATACTTCCCCGCAGACTTAATCGAGTGTGACCAAGTTCGATGCCCTATCTTATGAGATCCGCTATCCGCTATCACATTCGCTTAATGAAACTTAAAGGAATACTTTATTTCTTCCCAGTAATCCAATAGGACGGCCGGCGACATCCCTGGATTTATTCGACACTCGATACTGATCGCGATTCGAGACGCTCCGTACCATACGTAATTTAACTTACCGAATACGGCCGCCTAGGGGTTGTCAATAAACTACGCTCAATGTCGTATCGTTACGAGTATGGCTATCGTTTGTTTTACGAGTAATCGGTTTATCAGTTCCGGGAGCTATCGCACTTGACTTGGATCCTCTAAACCCGTTTTTCTAAGGATTTGGGGGACTCAAGTGGGTATGCGTGAGTAATGCTTTTTACTTTCCACTGCTTTTCTTTCTGTAAGCATTTATGTCGCAGTGATAAGGCCTATATAAAGCTGTGCACATAATATGTAAATAAATGAAGGGGTTGGCCGAGGTCTGACAAAGGTCGCTAATGTGACAGGTCCGTCGCGTTTTCTTGAGTAAGACTACATATTTTCTCATATGTTTTGTTTTCCTTGAAAAACCGTAGCAACACAAAGATTGCTAGTTCTAATCCCGACTGTACCAATGAGTTTTCTGAACTTAATGACAGTGATTAGTAGCACCACGAGCTTTATGGCGATGGAAAACATCCGGAGAAAACCTGTGTACGTTTGAGGATACACTCACAGTCGTATGTATAGTCGTGATTGAGGAACGGACGGACATCTGTCACGTTGGCACCTAGAATTATCTGGCGGAAAGTGTGTGTGCGTACTACCTGTACACGTTTGTCTACCCCTTCGGGAATCCTTGTGGGAAGGCGTGAGGATGTATTATATATATGTTCATTTTTCTCAATCATAAACAGGTTTTCTAATGACGTTTTCCTACACTGAGGTTCGTGGGGCCAACAAAATAATTTTGTGCATCGATATCAAAGATAGTTCTTTGTACTGTGAAAATCTGTCCACAGGGTTTAAGTGGTAGACAGGAACGTTTTCTTCACCGTGAAGCTCCTGACGTAAAAAATACCGTACATATATTCAGACAAAACATTAGTAGACACCGAACTTGCATGTAGCTACGCAATGGGATCTCTGTGTACGTTTGAAACAAATAACTTCGCAGCATTTGTGGTCGCGTCCTAATCGTTTTACTATCAAAAATAAATTACAGGGGAATCCCGTCTGAAATTACCGTGGACCGCTATGTAATGATACCCTTACTTACTTAATACTACGACTTTAAGGACTTCAGTATTGATAACTTGAGATTACGGGCCGATCGTTCGGCTTTTATTGTTTTCCTTATACTGGTTTTTTTACTCCGCCCCGCGGTTTTACCAGCATTCAATTCATATATAACCGTTGTGGCCGAGTAGTTACTGCAAAACATAGATTGCAAGTTCGAATCCCGACTGAACCAATGAGTTTATCTGAACGTACTGTGATTAGTCGCACCACGAGCTTTACGGTGAAGGAAAACATCAAGAGAGAACCTGCATACGTTGGAAAGAAATTCACAGTCGTATGTATAGTAGGGCTTTAGTAATGGCGATGGACTCGCCATCTGTTACGTTGGCACCTAAATTACAACTCTAGTGAAAAGTGGGTGTGTGAGTACTACCTACACACCTCTATCCACCCCTTCGGGGACCCTTGTCGGAAGTGGTTACGATAAATAATTTCCACAATTTTTTCTTCGATGGAAACCTATTTTACTCGACTATTAAAGTAAGGCAAACCGTTCTTGCTTTTCCGGACCGAGATACAAAAACACACATTAGTAAATATCATAAATCATAATGTATTTCACTTAAAATGAGACCAATGCGGCCGTTCGCTTGTAAATGACGTCGTTAATGTCGTGACGTCACTGATGCACTCGCTGTGTATGAAAAGAAGACGAATGTTCGCTTATGCACGTCAATAGCAAAGCATTCTTATCTTCCCAACTCGTTTGCTTTTCATTCTTACTTAAAATGCGAAAAACGTTATCGTATCATTACGAAATATACCTCGCAGAGAGTAGAGCACCACCAGCTCTCTCTAGACTTACAGATCTCTTACCAACTCGGATATGGCGCTACTCACATTCATACCAACAGTTATTCTTCTTTAAATATCTTTTTCACGCTTTGTGTGAACATGCCTCCATAATATTTATCCAAGTTAGTTTCCCCTAATTTTGAACAAGAACATAAATCAAGACGTCAAATTGTTTATATTAATATAACCGCGTGACGTAGCAGGCTATTTAATTAACCATGCAACATTAATCAGTGTCGGCACAGCTTGGTCACACCGACCTAGATACAGTTCGGGATTAAGAACTCCTCGCTATATCCTGAAACACTTTGAAGCGTTCTTGTGATCATTTCTGTATTGCTGTGTTTGTTGACTCAATCCTCGACGAATTGTTCGAGGTGATGTCTAGGCTAAGTTGTCTTTGATGGGGAATTCATCCCCGAACCGAAACCAAACAGGTCCAGCAATGTGCGGTTTAAAGGAGCTCTTTAAGAAATGTGTGAACCATGCAACCTATGCATGCAACCTTGCATGAGCTTTTCATGCAAGGTTGCATGAAAGGTGCAGGTGGCGGTGACCGTTTACCGTAACGCAACGCAATCTTGTATGATACCTTGTCTTGTTATAAAAAACTCAATTTACAATAGTTTAGTACAAGGATGGAAGCTGTGGTGGCCGAGTGGATTGAGCCTGCGACAAAGATCGCAAGTTCAAGCCCCGACTGTACCAATGAGTTTTTCTGAACTAGTCACACCACGAGCTTTAGGGTAAAGGAAAAACATCGAGAGGAAACCTGCATACATCTGAGTAGCAATTCAATGGCGTATAGTCGTGTTTGAGTAACGGCGATGGACTCGCCATCTGTCACGTTGGCATCAAAAATATAACTCTGGCGGAACGTGGGTGTGTAGGTATGACCTATACTATACACCTCTGCATACTCCTTCGGGGACCCTTGTGGGAGGCGGGAGAAAAGTATAAATATCTTTAAAAAAATAAGGTCAGTAGAAATCCAGGTTCTATCTACTTTATATATTATTGTTATACTTAAATGGTCACAGACTACTTTACTCATTTGCGTCCATATCGTTTCCTGTCAGTCGTCACACTTCAATGTCAGTTAAAATAAGTTATTTAATTTTAATGGAACAGCCTGTGTCATTAACCCCGGGACAATTAATCTGCGTCAACACAGGAGGCTGGTGACACAGCTTGCGACCTAGATGCTGGGATTTAAGATTATCCAAGGGTTAAGATCGGGTTATGTATTCTTGTGTTCAGTATGTACGGATCCGACTTAGGAAATATATATACCTACATACCTAGGATTTGAAGTTATGGTTAAGCTGAAGTGATTCTTCCATTCACTTCACTTAACAATTATTAATCCGATATAGAGTGACTTATTGGATAAGAGGATTTGTGCAATAGCAAAAGTGCAATAGATCTTCATTGCTGCTCAAGATCGTACTTGCATACACAAAGCAGACCTTAATAAGCGTGTAAACGATTTATATCTATATATATAGCCGATATATACGGAGAGCCGTGGTGGCCGAGTGGTTCGAGCAGTTGCCTGCGACGCAAAGGTCGCAAGTTCGAATCCCGACTGTACCAATGAGTTTTTCTGAACTTAAGTACAGTGATTAGTCACACCACGAGCTTTACGGTGACTCGCCATCTGTCACGTTGGCACCTAATATACCTCTGGCGGAAAGTGGGTGTGTGGGTATTACCTATACACCTCTGCCTACCCCTTCGGGGACCCTTGTGGGAAGGCGTGAGGATATATTATTATTATTATATTATTATATTATTATTTATACTATATATATATTATCTATATATATATATATATATATAGGAGATCCGGAAATATAAGGTAATATAAGGCCGATTGACTTGAAATTTGATAGGAGTATTCCTTACGCGGTGTAGAGGTCAGCTAAGAACGGATTTTATGGAACTCAACGTTTTTTTAAAACGCGTTTTTCAACATAGGGGAAGCAATAGTTGAAAAACGTGTTCTTTTTACTTTTTTCACCCGGGCGAAGCTGGGAGGGACAGCTAGTAAATATATAAAACCGTGGTGGTCAAGTGGTCCGTCGCCTGCAGTACAAAAATTGCAAGTACGAATCCTGATTCTACCAATGTGTTTTTCTAAGTTTTTTTTTTATACCACAAGGGTGGCAAATAAGCATGCGGTCCGCCTGATTGTAAGCGGTTACCGCCGACTGTGGACGCTTGCAACACCAGGGGTATCACTCGCGCGTTGCCGACCCTAAGTTTAAAAATACAGTGATTAATTATGCCACGAGTTTGAAGTGAAGAAAAACTCGTGGGGCAACTTCCATATCTTTTGAGAAGAAATTCAAAGACGTGGGTTTTTTAATGCTGGAAAAACGGCGATGGACTGGCCATCTATTACTTTGGCATCTTAAATATATCTTCGGGCTATACCTTAAACCTGGATATGATTCCGTTGAGATGTTCAGGCCTGATTGGGTTACAAGCAACCATCCAAACATTCATATTATAAGCATAGATAGACGTTTGTAAAGAGAACTAACACTCGCAACAAGCGCACCCTCGCCCTATGTCAAAGACGAACTACAATTGGAACTTGAATACTTCAAGTTTTAGGGTCTCGCAAGTGCTGCGGCACTTGAAACCCATTACAGCCCTCGGCTCCTGTAAGTTTCCACCACAGCGTCAATCATCGCCACAAAGCAAACAACCTGGCCCTGTGTTGTCCGAAACAAATGATTCCTGTGATAAATTGTCCGACGTTTGAGAAATAACTTTGTTCATTCTCCTCCTTTGTCCGATTGATTGCAGATAATTCGGAATTCCGACAGAAATAGGAGAGAAAATTGCCTTTCTGAGCGACCCGGTTAAATAGCGGGCCGAATTTCGTGTACCTATTATTTTCTCCTTTTTTTGCTGTAGTTGGGGCGAAATGAACCGTCCCCATGTTTTGGCTTTAACTACAAAAGGTTTGGACCAAAATAGTTCTTAGAGACAATTCGTACCTTATCTTAGTTGATATCTCCACACCGAGTTCCCGAAGGGGTAGGCAATGGGGTGATTTTCTGCCGCCTTAGTAGCATAAAAAAAAACAATATTGTTAGGTACACAAAGTTCATACACATATTAATGAAAAGAATATGCTTTTACAAATAAATATAGTACTAAATTTTACTCAGTGGCAAACGCTATTTGACTAAAGTGGAATAAATAATAATAATAATACTATATCCTCACGCCTTCCCACTTAAATAATACCAAGGGAATAAATACCAAGTGAAATAAACGAAAAAATAAAAGAGCTTGTCATATGGGAACTAGACAACGATGTTCATACTTATATACATATATTCATATGACATCCAAGAATAAGGAACAAATAGTCGAGTTCATTACACAACTATCACTCAGCGTAATCGAACCCGCAACCTCAAGTTTCGCAGCCGGGACCATGCCATGGTCCAGAGTAATCTGAGATAAATAGTTACATGTTACAACAAAAGTAAAGTCAGAGGTCAACAGTACCGCCGCGCCCCTGTCTAACCCCCTGAAGTTGAGCAATAGAATCGCTTTAATTAACTCCAATGACATCCAACCCTCTCCTTGTAAATGAGAAAGCTCGCTTTAAGTTTCATCCATTATTTGGTCATTTGGAACAACCACTGAAGAAGTTAACCAATCACGGTCAAATGGCGGCCATTTTGACAAATTTATTACAACGTGATACCGACCAGCTTGTGAGAAGACACTGATGGGTGTGGAGGAAGCGAAAGAGCTATGTAAGGAGTCTAAGGAGTACTGGCGTTCTACTCCCTGCATACCCCGTGAGGGATTCGGCGTGATGATAAATATAAGTATATATTTTATCTCAAAAGACACTGAACAGTGCCTGAGAGCTTACAGAAGCCGCCTGCAACGCATTTGTTGCAAATTCGAACCCATACTGTAACCAAGGAGATCTGAATAGTGATTAATTAAAGATTACGAATTTACATACGTTTAAGTTGAAATTCTAAGACAATATTTATGTATATGTACAATGGTTACTGACTAGACATCTGTCACTTTAGCACTTTATAGATAGGAGTAAAGGGGTATTTGAATACATTCTCATGACGATGCAATAAAGCAAATAGCTCCAACGATAACTATATATATTTTTATTACTTCTTATATATATGAAAGAACATTTCAAGTGTGTTTTGTTCTAGCTATAGATAGCACCGTTCCGCTTAATTATCGGATTGCAACAGACAAGGCAACACTGAAACAGACAGTCCAAAACACAGCGCTTGCAGTAAGCTGATTTCATTTTAAACTAAATTGTTAATATAAATAAAGTGTGTGCTTGCAACTGGAACGCACAAAGTCTGAGAGAACTAACGTATGCTAACAAAGGCTGATGGAGCAGTCTGGAATTTTTGGTCCAACTTTGCCAACGCGACGAGTGTGAATGCATCAATTCCGAGCTGAGAATCACTCTTTTGTACATTACTGTTTGAATGTTCACTCAACAGACAAGATACAATGTAAAATTGTTGTCAAATCCTATTCTAAACTAAAACTATAAAGAGGCAGACTTTGTTTGTTTGAATGTGCTAATCTCAGTAACTATTGATCCAATTTGAAATATACATTTGCATTTTATATCCCGTTTATCAAAGCTATATATCACCAAGCTACAGTCCCATAGGAACTTCAGTATAAAACTAGAATATAAAATAGGTTACAAATCATACTGTTCCTAACGCTTTAGTCTCGATCGCGGTCCGGTTCTCGATGAAAAAATACCTCCGCTCTAGTTTCGCAATTGAGGAAGACACGGCACGACCTGGCGATTTCAGCCGGAACAATTTGCCGGAACACATCTGCCAAGTAGGTTGGCTCGTGACGTCTTAACTTCTAATACATAACGTTTAAATTACGAACGCAAGAATACTCCAGTGAAAAGTAGACAGAGTAATTCTTTAGTGAGTTGATCAAAGAGTAGTCATCGCACAGAGAGGGCACTCCAATTGAGGCGGTTTTATTGCCCTTAGGGGTAAATGGTATGGCGAGCAATTTGGCGGTCTGACCGCAAGAGCCGCGCATGTTTATTACAGACAAGGAGCTCCCCGCGTCGTCCCCCGATTTGCATAACGGTCTGTGTCGTAATTAGAAACCATCTCGGACGTTCCTCCTTTGTCCCGTCACGTCTGGAAGCGACAACGTCAAACGCCTTCTATTTAGCCGCTCGCAGGATCAGCTGTATAATCTAACTGGATTAAGACAAAATGCAACGAAATTCATGTAAGACAACCCGGGGAAAGTTATTAAATATTTCCGCTTCTATAACCATCTATCTTCTTAACGCCTTTCCACAAGCCTCCCTTAAGTAGTAGGCAGAGGTGTGTAGTGCCGACATAGATGACGACTGAAGATATTTTTGGTACCACGTTGTCACGTCTGTCGATGTCGTCTGTCGCCATGTGTGGACGGCGAGTCTATCGTTGTTTTTCAAGCTCGGTCTAGGAACGTCTGAGAAGCAATCCAAGGGTATGTATAGTCGTGTTTGAGTAACGAGAAGTAAAGTTTGTGTTATTGTATTCATAATCTTTTTGGGTGAATTCTCCTTATAATAATATATCCTCACGCCTTCCCACAAGGGTCCCCGAAGGGGTAGGCAGAGGTGTATAGGTAATACCCACACACCCACTCTCCGCCAGAGGTATATTAGGTGCCAACGTGACAGATGGCGAGTCCATCGCCGTTACTCAAGCACGACTATACATACGCCTTTGAATCTCTTCTCAGACGTATGCAGGTTTCCTCTCGATGTTTTCCTTCACCGTAAAGCTCGTGGTGTGACTAATCACTGTACTTAAGTTTAGAAAAACTCATTGGTACAGTCGGGATTCGAACTTGCGACCTTTGCGTCGCAGGCAACTGCTCGAACCACTCGGCCACCACGGCTCCTTCAAATTTATAGCGGCTCAAACCGCGGGGCATGGCATGTATTGACAATAACTAGATCAGCTCGTTCGTTAAATGCTTATATACATATTTTTTTATACTACAAGAGTGGCAAACAAGCATACGGCCCACCTGATAGGAAATGGTTACCGTAGCCTATTTACGCTCACGATACCAAAGTATCACTTGCGCGTTGCCACTCTGTGTTCGGAGAGTTATAGTGTGTTGGCAGCATAAGGCTTAATCCCTTTGCTTCCAACACAATGTAACAATCCTCCCCTCTCCCCAAGGAGCTCATTACTGGAAACCGTATTCACCACGTAGGAACACAACACTATAAATTGTGTTATTTGGCTACGGACTTCTATAAGGTGGAGGTCCTGCCCCAGTCGGACAGCTCCAAATTCGAACGGGAAACCCGTTATGCCCTACCTCTCTTTACAGCTATATCTATATCTATATACATACAAGCAAGGCGGTAATCTATTAAGCTTAATATCTCGCTGTTATTACTTGAAAGGATATGCGGCAAGCGCGATGAAAAATTGTTTAGAGAAATTACTGGCGTGTAAGCGTGTGGTAATAAATGGTTTTCTAAGAACACAGAGCAGCACACATAACAGAGGCGGGCGTAACTCATTAACTGGAGGCGCGTTTACGAGGTCCGCTATATCGCGGGTCGGGATAATGACGCTAAACCGATATCCTTATTTACTGCAAATTGCGTCGGCTCTTACTGGCCTCCTATACCACTGGCCTAGTACACGTAGCGAGCTACAAAGGTTGATTGGTTTTGTACGCGCCAAATGCTTTGTTATGAAGCCCAGTACATATGACGTATTTAACACCATGCATTTTTTTTATTTATTTGGAAAACCAACAGCCGCACAATGTCTTTTATAATCTTATAGTCATCAACGTTGTGCACATATTAAATGTTGTTCATGCAAATAACTAATATTTATTGGTGTACTAATTTAATTAATCTTCAAAGAGAACAATATTTACAGAGTTAGACTCAATATAGTGCGGAAGTGCTTTTTATAACAATGCTTTTTTTTTCGGTTGTATGTTTGGGGTTCTAGGTATTCCATTGACGTTAATTTGAAGAAAATTTTTTGTTGTATTATGTTTTTTTATGTTATATTGTTTTTTTTATAAAAATCATATTGTGAGTTACAATTGAACAGCCTGCGTTAAATGTTGCGTGAAGTTTGTAAAGGTGCGTTCAATCGAGAGCGCGCTTTGTAAACGCACCCGAGCTGTCAAACGCAGAAGATAAAAAAAGATTATTCTAATCAATTGCTGATGAGCTGTATTTGAGTTCAATACTCGGTTGGTATTGGATGTTTAATTACGATAGGTTTAATATAATGATGCATACTATCTGTTACCCGCGACTTCAACCGCATAAAAAGCAATTAGCAAATATTGGATAATTTTGCAAGAAAAATAATTTTTCTTTATTGCTTGCTAAAAGCCTTAACATGAATTTAACTTAGAGAAATATTGATTTTGCAAAAGAAAAATACATACAAACTTTCAACCCCCATTTCACCCCTACAGAAAACATTACGTAGAAACCTGAAATTCTGTCAATAATTTCAAAGACGCATATTTGTACATCACTTAAATATATTTCCTTCGTCTAGCTTCGGCATCTCGCGTTAGAATCTGATTAATATTATTTATTAAATTGACATTTGTTTTTTTGTTCCAGGTGTCACCAAAGCGCACACAAAAACGGTGTACCTTCAGGATATCAGCGGTAAGTCTAAAAAGCTTTAGCTGCGTCTTATTTATAAGCAGTTACATTTAAAATGTACTAGCTTCTCGCTATCCGATTATAATTAACAAAAACATATTTTAAATCCTAGAGACCGTCTGGAGTAATAAATATAATTGGGGTTGTTTACTCCGAGGAACTAATGCCGACTCGACGCTATGCAACACTGTAGCTTTAGGTATAAAGGACTAAAAGATTTATGGCCCGAGGTAACAAACGCGGTGCAGTGACACGCCAAAAGGACAAACGGGACTTTAATTACATTAAGCGTATGACTTGGTCGTCGAATTCGTAAACTTACGTATACATATGCGAGGTATGAAGAGATTGATGAATGTAGACGAAGTGAAAGAGGTTTGTAAGTCTGTAACTGTAGCGCTACTGTCTCTGCCTAGCCCGATAGGGATTCGGCATGATATGTATGTACATATGTATACATACATATCATCACATAGAATCCCTCATAGGGTAGATAGAGGGTGAATACTTACATACAACTGTAGGTTACATAGTTCAGTCCCTCACAGGGATAGGACAGTTCTCTCTAGACATACAGATTTTACTTCATAGATATTTACAGTCTCTTCTCTCCCTGCTCGCTTCCGAGGACACATAATTCAGTATTCGATTTGATCTAGGTATTTGGAACGAGGTCATCCTGCCTCTTCTCCTAGACATATAAATTTTCTACGCCAGATTATATTATTGATATATACAGAATTAATACCTAATACCATTAATTACGCAAACATGGCATCGTAACAGATAAAATTAAAATGTAATCAATGCTTCCTTACAAGATTCAATTAGATTCCTACGTAACCTTCATTATATATATATAAACGTAGATATATGTAGAACAGAGTATATTGTCGTATCCTAAGTAATTGGCAAAGGCACCTATAAATTTAATTACAAGACAAATCCTATAAATCGCTCGTGTAATTTGACGAAATCTCATTGTTACACCAAAGACAGGCTCACTATAAAATTACCTCATGCAAGTACCTCCTTGTAAATTCTCTCGCTTAATTACTCTGCTCGCAGGAGCTACATATTAAACCGCTTAGAACCCTGATGTCGCTATAATTATACTTATTCAATGACACAGATCGTTCAATCGACGATAATTTAATATAACAAAAGAAAAATTAAACTCCACACTATTTAGATTCATACAATTATGAATAATAAATAATATTTATTATATTAATAAAATTTAAACATATAACTAGTGCCACCCTTATATTATTATATATTATTTAGTTACTAGAATATTAAAAGGAAACTATTTATACATACATACATACATATCATCACGCCAAGTCCCTAACGGGGTAACTAACTATTTATAATTAAGATAATTTACAAATGTACACAAACAACGAACGAGAAAGGAACTTCGAATACGTCAGGATTGTACAGCGAAAAATCGTTCAGAAAACTTAGCAGTGGGACTGAACTCGGCACATAAATTAAATAAAAAAACTTATGGGAACGTTGAGAGTACTCGAAAATGGCAAGCATGTATGAAGAGACTTATGACTGTAGATGAAGCGAAATAAGTTTGTAAGTCTAGAGAGAACAAGCGCGCTTACCCCAAATAGCTGGACATGACAATAAGTTATGTAAAATTGTCGTTCCCACCAAATACCACGAGAGAATGAATATACACATATAAGATAGGTCTTTGTCATTTGTTCGCACATCGGCGTCTCGAGCACATAATGGCACAATCAATATAGCTACGTACCTACATACTGGCAGCTACCGTACCGAAATTCTCGCCCACATCGGCGCTATTACATACGTTCGTAAAGCAAACATTGATCACGTCGATAATTAGAGCCGCGCGTACGAAACACGTGCGCTGACGAAAATTCCGTTTCGTACCCCAGTTAATCAGCGCCCACCGCTGGTAATAGGTACATAATGTGACAACTAATTTCCTGAAAGACTACCCTGCCTTGGCTTTTTATCGTGATTCATGTCACGGAGGGTGGGGGAGGCGAGTGGGACCCGTGAGCCCGGGTGCACTCATCAACCCTCCAAAACTTGCGAATTAAAACGTGCTTAGATTGCTACGCCGAAGAAGGTGGAGGATTGTTACACGACTTGTCGGATGTCGGCGCGAAAGTTGCCAAATGAAATCTGTTAATTTCCGATAGACTCCGCGCCCTTTCGGACGAGCTCTGATGAATGTTGGCAAACTTTCCCATAGTACATGTAACGATATATGTACATATGTATGCAATATAAACGATGCGTGAGTACTTGCTTGTATTCAAGCCTTCGCGAAGAAAGGGTATGGCAGAGGTAGAATAAAAACCCACATTTTACCATAAATATATTTCAACGCTAATGAATTAGCTCGCAGGACTTTTACAAATATATTTAAAATTTCCTTTTCGTCCAGATTGTATTAATGTTTTTTGTCGGATTTAAAGTATCACACCACGTGCTTTTCTGTGAACGCAAACATTGCAAGGAAACCTGCATACGTTTAAGAAGAAATTCAAAAGCTTATGTAATAATCGTGCTGAGGAACGGCCATGGATTTGCCGTCTATAAAATCTTATAGTACTTCTACCAATGTTATTTTTTCCTTGTCCTTCCTGTCTCAATATTAAAAATTCCATGAGTACGTCAGTTAGTCCTGATAGCGTCTGTTTAGAGCCAAATATCCCGGATTGCTCCCTAACTGGTTTAGAGTCCTAGGGACGCAGATAAGTGGCACTAGGTTACTCCGCGGTCGAACTCCGAACTCCTCGCTTCGAGTGGAGACAAGAGCTCCATCCGATTCCAAATTGCTTTGTATTTATAGTACGCTCGTGAATTAATGGGTGTAGACATGTTTGTGACTTCGCTGTATCGTTATATATCGTTATTATATCTCTTTATCGTTGTCTCTAGTCTAGAAGCTCGGAGTACATTCTTCTATGATCTCTGTAATATCTATTTAGAATAAAACTATGTTAAACTAACAAGCAGATCGTTTCACGGGAATCCAATTATACAGTGTTATATATATATATATATATATATATATATATATCATATATAATGACGCCTTCCCACAACTTCCTATACACCTCTGCCTACCCCTTCGCGGACCCCTTATACAGTGGTAATAATAGTAATAGGTGTTATAATAATAAGGTGTAAGAGAGATAGGGCATAACGGATTCTCCGTTCGAATTCGGAGCTGCCCTACTGGGGCAGGACCTCCACCTTATAGAAGTCCGTAGCCAAATAACACAATTTTTTTGTGTTGTGTTCCTACGTGGTGAATAAGGTTTCCAGTAATGAGCTCCTTGGGGAGGGGGGAGGATTGTTATATTGTGTTGGTAACCGAGGGATTAGACCTATTATGTTTGCATATATTATGCACGTTTTGTGTAAGGAAAAAAACAAAAATCATCGGTTGAGTAGTTATGACGATTCGCATATGTACTGACCTACTAAAGATTGAAATATATATATTTAATATTATATAAATCGGCTTAACTAAACATTCACAATTCCCTCGCCGCCCGTTGGCTAAACCGGCAGCAGTAAAAGTATCTCGTACATCAATAACCATTTTGACAGCTAAGCCGCCATTTTTCATTTGGGATACGTTCGAAAGTAGAATCCAAACGAGAATCGCACGGTCAGACAGAGGTCGAGTTCCAAACAAAAAACCACCTTGTACCGGATCGTTTGCAAACATCGAAACTGCATCGAGAATCCCTTTTAAACCCCTTATATCGCAGCTTTAGTTTTACTGTGGAAATCGTTAAGCGTGAGTAACGCAGCGATGGAAATGCGGGCAAGGAATTCCTCCTCTAACGCTGAACTAGGGCGTACCTACTGTAGATCAACTTCCGAGCCATTAATTCCGGAATCAAGTTATTGCACCTCGCGCTGATCGCTTTACACAACGCTTTGAGAAAATTGCATGTCTTACGATTCATCGCCTCTATATGGAGTTTAAGGTAATTATATCCCTATCACTTAAAATAGAGGCTTGGTGGCCGAGTGGTTAGAGCAGTTGCCTGCGACACAAAGATCGCAAGTTCGAATCCCGACTGTACCAATGAGTGTTTCTGAACTTAAGTACAGTGATTAGTCATTCGAGCTTTGCGGTGAAGGAAAACATCGTGAAGAAGCCTGCATACGTCTGAGAAGCAATTCAAAGGCGTATGTAGAGTCGTGCTTGAGTAACGGCGATGGACTCGCCATCTGTCACGTTGGCACCTAATATACCTCTGGCAGGAAGTACCCCTATGGGCACCCCTGTGGGAAAGCGTGAGGATATATATACCTGATTATTATAATTTTATCAGACTAATGCAGACCGTCTGGTTTTCTTAGCGTAGCTTAAGCCCTTATATTTATAGGTAAACACGACAAAGATAAACGCGCTTCAGTTAATCAAAGCGTCGCTTTAATATACAACGCTTTATAGCTACGCAGTTCACGTTTAATCACATCAAAACGCCGTAATTTATTATGAATTTAAACTCTTGTCCCATTAGGGCGTATGTTTGCTGAATTTCAGAAGCAAATCTAGTTACAAGTGTTGCGCCGCGCATCCAAACTGTGTTATCCGTATATTTTGCTACTGTTTGCCGCATATCGCAAATTAAATAACGTGTTTCCACTTTGAATAATAGCCGGCCGACTTTCTGGACGAATTTACGGTTGGTACGCTTCCAGTTTTGAAACGTAAGCCGTTGTTTATGGTACCTACTGTTGCCATTTACAAAAAAAATATTATCATACGTGACGAGTTGTGGATTTTTCTATTTACAGCTTACTCCTATAGGTATTATTTGTCCGTTAGTGTCAACTAGAAAGTGTCTTGTATTACAATGTAACAAAGCTCCTTCTTTATTAAAGACGGCTAAACAATAATAATACGAATTAAATAATAAGGGCTGTCGTTTTCTGTTAAAAGTTTCTGATAAATTTGGAACTTCTAGGTATATAGTACCTACTCAAACGTTGCCACCTAAAATATCTCCGGCGGAAAGACAGTGTGTAACTAACCACCTTTGCCTACCCCTTCAGAGGGCCTTGGGGAAGACAGAAGAAAAAGCATTTAAAGTTATAATGTTTGATGGTCAAACTTCATTATTTATATACGGGTCGGACGAAAGTTATTTTGACTTATTTACCCACAAAGGAACCTAACGAAAGCAAACAAAAAACGTTTAATCCATAAGCCCCTATTCTAATATCGTGCGGCATTTTTACGTTCGATCTCGCAACACGCGAACATCAGCGTAGCACTAATTGCAGGCGTGGTTGTTAGATACGGCTCACGGCACACGTGGGCTTATTACCAACCACCGCGGCCGCCGGTTACAGGGGGTTGAAACAATTCCGCCTTAATAGAATAGGGACTTAGTTGCCAGGACAAATATTTTGGGTGCGTTGTTGCGTAGCGCAGTAATTGTGGGATGAGTTTGCGAGTTTGCTCACTCGTGTGCCCTGCGTTGCAAACTGGAGTTGGTTACTTTCGAAACAACGTGTATAATTCCTACATACTTATAACTAGTAATATTTTAGTCTTTATTTATATATTTATATTTATATATATTATATATTTATATAGATTATAATATGTCTATGAAAAATAAAGGTATCAAATCAAATATTTATTTCACATAGGTCTAGATGGGCACTTGGAAAAAAGACACTGTTCGGGTTGGTCGTTTCCATGGAAAAGAACCAGAAGAATTGGTATCATCAGTTACTCCTTATCCAGTAGGTACCTTGCCAATGATAGTTCCGTCAAAATCGGTTCAGTCTACTCGAAAATTTGCCAAAACATACAAACATAAAGACAAACAAAAAATATATCTATAGATATCTGTACCGTATAAAGGTACTTGTTCTAATCTTCTGTTAATCTTCATTGTGTATTAAGAAATTATAAATATACTAGCTGCCCGCCCCGGCTTCGCACGGGTGGAATATTGATACTAATAATAATGTAAAAGATAAAAATGGTAATGGTGGTATAATATATATCCTTTAGAGATAATTAAATACAATCGCGGACTTTTATATCGATCATTTGAAGATATACTACTCCGTAGTACATTCATTTGATCTATCTCGTAAGGTTTACCCAGCGTTTGCGATTTAAGCGCACAAAAATATGTGCCTATGATCACATTGCAAATCTTTGAATATTTCGATATTTATTAAATAAGAGAAAAAGAGGCGAATTTGGAATAGTCTTGGTTTCCGATTTTCATTAACATTGTTTGATATTTGAGCGTTTTTAGCTGACCTCTACATCGTGTAAGGAATACTCCTACCAAATTGCAAGGCAATCGGCCTTAATTCCTTAGATTTCGTGATGAATGAGTTCACAAATAGAATCTCCCCGCGTTCCATCTTACGGGTGGAGTTTCATAAAATCCGTTCTAAGCTGCCCTCTACACTGCGTAAAGAATACTCCAACAAAATTTTAAGTCAATCAGCGTTATACATAGTTCCTGCGATATCCAAATTAGTGAGCTCACAAATGGGATCTCCCTGCACTCCACCTTGCGGGTGGAGTTTCACAAAATCCGTTCTTAGCTGACCTCTACACCGCGTAAGGAATACTTCTATCAAATTTCAAGTCAATCGGCCTTATTACTGAGATATCCTAATGAGTGAGTTCACAAATGGGATCTCCCTGCACTACACCTTGTGGGTGGAGTTTTTAAAAATCCGTTCTTAGCTGACCTCTACACCGCGTCAGGAATACTCCTACCAAATTCCAAGTCAATCGGCCTTACAGTTCCTGAGATTTCGTGATGAGTCAGTTCAAAAATTGGATCGCCTATATATATATATATAGATATAGTCTAGTTGTCACGCCCAGCTTCGCTTGGGTGAAAAAAATAAAAGCCATGGACCCAGTGGCGCCACCTATCGGGTCCAATTGTGAATCTAAACCATTCTCGAAACCACCTGAAGACACACGGAAAATTTTATTAAAATCGGTCCAGCCGTTTACGATTCTATAAAGGACAAACATTCATTTTATATTTATAGAAGATTAAATAAAAGAAAAGCCTTATAATAAAGATGCATATTATAAGTATAAAAAATAAATAGGTAACATAAAAACCAATACATATAGTTAAATTATTAGCAAAGCAAAGCGATTAAACGACAAACACAGTACGTTCATGTGTTACCTACGAACATTACAAAAGTATAAGAATATATATTGCTGGCAAAAATTACAGAACGGGATTGGATTTATAATTATAAGGCACAGAGATAGATTATTAGCTGAATTAACACCGGTGTGTCACAGAGAATACAACAGATGTCTTCTAGAAGTTACAGTGTTGTGAATATCGTTACAACAGATTTCTTGCCTTATTACCATAAGGGTAAAGAATTGAAAAACATACTTAGCATCACGCCAAGTCCCTAACGGGGTAGGCTGAGAGTATAGAGTCCCAGTTCTCTTTAGACTTACATGCCTCTTGCGCCTTGTACACATTCATCAGTCTCTTTATACATGCTCGTCGGTTTCGAGTACTCTTGACGTTCCCGTCCTTGAGCGTCCGATTGATTTCATCTAGGTAGTTGGAACGTGGTCTTCTTCTGCCTCTTCTTGTACACACTTTCGCTTTGTATATCTGTTTCGTCAATCTTATCGTCTCTATATGTCCAAACCAACCTAACATGCCTTTCTTCATCTTTTCAATCACCCCCCCGTTCACACCCGTTGATTTGAGAATCTCTTCATTGCGGATTCGATCTAAGTTCGTTACTCCGAACTGAAAAAAAAACCACAAAAATTGCCCGACTTGTCCCGACTCTACTCTACTAAACGTAAGTGAAGAACGACTCTCTCGCAATGGTTTTTTCCAGATGACATTTGTATTTCGCGCCATAATCAATCTATGGTACGCCCCAGTTTTACTTGTTATCGTCTATGGTATCCCATAACAATATGCAATAAATACGATTCTTGGTGTCCAATTAATATTGTTTTATATTTGAGCATCATCTATGTTTATGCGTTGAAATAAATTAATTAAATTTATTAATAACTAATTTAAATTATTTTAAAGGTCACAAATAACACTTATTTAAATGTATAAATAATCGATTAAAAAAAAATTTGAATCATTGAAATCAAACATTGAATCGAATTCTTATTTTAAAACGCAAGTGAAGAACGACTCTCTTGCAATTGTTTTTCCCAGATAACATTGGTACTTCGCGCCATAAAAAGCAATGGTTGAAAAACGTGTTTTTTTTATTTAACGCCTTGCGGGTGGAGTTCATAAAATCCGTTCTTAGCTGACCTCTACATCGCGTAAGGAATACTTCTACCAAATTTCAAGTCAATCGGCCTTATAGTTCCTGAGATTTCGTGATGAGTCAGTTCAAAAATGGGATCTCCTATATATATATAGATATATATTTTTTTTAGGTATACATTTTTAGGCACTTGAAATCACTACCTACCTAATATACCTCTGGCGGAAAGTGGGTGTGTGGGTATTACCTATACACCTCTGCCTACCCCTTCGGGGACCCTTGTGGGAAGGCGTGAGGATATATTATATTATTATGAAATCACTATATACCATAGTGATTTCAAGTGCCCAGTAATAATATGAAAGATTTTTGCTGCATTCTGTATAAGCTTGGTAAATTACCTTTACATAAACTAGATACCGTTAGTTAGTTACTGTTTTAAGTCAAAATTTATTGTAATTAATGATGCAAAAAAAAAAGTAAAAAATTTACTTGAGATTTATATTACCAACGAGAAGAGCCTCTGTTCAATATGTCATATTTGTTATACGTTTATCTCGTAGCGTGACTGAGTCGAGTCGCGACTACATGCATGAAATATTCCGCCCGTCACAGGCCCGCCCCGTGTCACGCGTATTAAATGAAACGCGATGCCACCGGAATACAACCCCTTGTTACACGTAAGGCAACCTTTTTTATTATTCGATGAGATACAATCGACTATTTACTTAATTCTGAGACGGCCTGATCTAGTGGTTAGAGCTCCTGACTGCGAAACTTTAGGTAGCAGGTTCGAATCCCGCTGACGGCAGATATTTGTGTGATGAACACGAGTATTTGTTTGTACGTTAGTCTTGGATGTACTATGCATTTATTTATATATCTATCTATATAACTAAATATATCGTTGTCTAGTTACCATAACACAAGTTTTGCTTAATTTGGGGCTTTGTCAATTTAGGTAGAAATGTTCCAAGGTATTTATTTATTTATTAACAGACAGACACGCGGCGAGCGACTTTGTTCAATATGTGATTGTGGATTCATCTCAGCTGATGAAGTAAAACGTCGGCTTCCCAGTTTGCGAAACTGCAAACACAACTGTGCTAAATTAGTTTTCGACACATAAAATTTTTATAGCATTCATGTTTTGAATTCCTCAAACGTTTCCTCAGAAGCTTAATGCTTGTAGTGCAGTATAGTGTTTTTTGTTTTAACGGACTTTTCAAGATGAGGGTCGGCGTAGAATTTCTCAAACTTATTTATTACTAGCAGCGCCCCCCGGTTTCGCCCGCGTAAATTCGATTTTATTTGTAAATGCTGTTTTACTCCGGTAAAGATTATCTAGCTCTCTGCCAAAATTCATCTCATTCTGTTTAGCCGTTCTGGCATATTGTGTGACAGACATTCTCACAAAGTTTCGCAATAGAAAGTAAATGAAAGAAATTAGAAACTCTTTCTTTTTCGACATATCAAATTGCTTACTCATACCTTTTTTTAATACACAAAACCCCTTGCACAGCTCGCGTGACGTCTCAACTATCTACGACTTTTTTTTTACGTCCGTAAATAAATAGGGCGGGAAACACTCGTCCTATTTCAACACGCAAAGGGTGGTGCCTCATATTCTTGTTTTTTTCACATTCAGGCGTCGTCGTAATTAAAAATAATAATAAATCTTTGTCACAATGTGATCAACTGATCACCCGAAAATTGAGACCATACCGTTGCTATTCCATATTCGAATTAATTATCATTTGAATAAAATGTTGAGTTTTAAAATGAGAATGAATTTTAATCGCCCCTAGGTATGTGTTCCAAATTCAAAAATGTTCCTAGTCCGGATTAAAGCGATTAGTGGACTAATTTCAAATAGTTGAGTATTCAAATGAAATCACTATCCATTAGTTTTAATCGCGTTACTAGCCTGGTGGCATGTTATTATATAGGTGGTCGGTTGAACCGAAAGTTGTTTTATTTTCTGTTTATTGGTTGCATAAAATCAATTGCTCCAATCAATGACAGTTGCGCAACTGATAATGTCCTATAAAAATAAATTGCTGGCAATATGCGCTTGATTGTTTAATAAACTCGACCGTGTCAGTAAAATAGAGCAAATGTTCGTTAGAAAAAAAAACCACTGCTATATATTTTAGGTGCCAACGTGACGACTACGACTTGGAGTTTCTTATAAATGTTTTATCAATGTTTGTTTCTTATCAATGTTTTAAATAATAATAATATTTTAGAATAATAGTGAAATAAATAAATTGATTACTCGACAATATTATGTTTTATAATAAAGAAATATAATAATATATCCTCAGGCTTTCCCACAAGGGTCCCCGAAGGGGTAGGTAGAGGTGTATAGGTAATACCCACATACCCACTTTCCGCCAGAGATATATTTTAGGTGCCAACGTGACAGATGGCGAGTCCGTCGCCGTTACTTAAGCACGACTATACATACGCCTTTGAATTTCTTCTCAGACGTATGTAGGTTTCCTATCGATGTTTTCCTTCACCGTATAGCTCATGGTGTGATTAATCACTGTATGTACTCAAGTTCAGAAAAACTCATTGGTACAGTTGGGATTCGAACATGCGATCTTTGTGTCGCAGGCAACTGCTCGAACCACTCGGCCACCACGGCTATAAAATTTAAATTATTATTATTATTATTATTTTATACAACAAGAGTTGCAAACAAGCATACGGCCCATCTGATGGGAAACGGTTACCGCAGCCTATTTACGCTCACGATACTGAAGTATCACTTGCGTGTTGCCACTCTGTGTTCGGAGAGTTACAGTGTGTTGGCAGCATAATTGGTTTAATCCCTGTGCTTCCAACACAATGTAACAATCCTCCCCCCTCCCCAAGGAGCTCATTACTGGAAACCTTATTCACCGCGTAGGAACACAACACAATAAATTGTGTTATTTCGCTACGGACTTCTATAAGGTGGAGGTCTTGCCCCAGTCGGGCAGCTCCGAATTCGAACGGGAAACCCGTTATGCCATACCTCTCTTCGACATTTCTCAAATTCGACAAAGATGGCAAAGAAGTAAACCACCCGCTGCTTACTCTAAAATGCTTTTTATTTCTCGAAAACAAATTGTCAAACTTGACCAGTAACAAAATTAATGTATTGTGATACCTACTTTAAATCTTTCAAATATAGAATAAAAAAAAACACGTCAGGACAGCTTCATTCGATCCCCGATGTCAATGAGAGTCGTGGTGATTATTTTAATTAGCTGTCGTGTTATCTGTGAATTAGTTCCAAATTCCACGTCACTGCTCCAGACTTCTCGGAGATATAAACGTTTCAACGAATAGGTGTTTTATCGCACCAATATATCAAACTAATGACCTCTGTCGGCGGATGACCGCAACTCCCCTTCTATTGCGACATTTCAACGCTCGTAACCGATGGCACAGATAATAAATGCAAGTTTTATAAGCCTTTTTATCGTAGTGCCGAGACCTGAATTTATGGGCTTGCAGCGGTTTTACTGTTCCCACGGTGATGCTTTATCTCTGCAAATGCTATTTTAAACGTGAAATATGTGTTGCAGTAGTTATGTTAATTAATAAAGTTAAATAAAAGTACCTAGTATAGTATCATTGGCAGTCGGAATGTGTCTTTTAAAGCTCGTTTAGCTGTGCTTGGGGGAGTGTTGGTTCCGACACTCATGTACGGAAGTGAAAGTTGGGTATGGCAGAATAAGCATGAAAGCCGAATAAATGCAGTTGAGATGAGAGCGTTAAGAAGTATGATAGGAGTTAAACTGAGTGACAGGATAAGAAACAGTGAGATAAGGAAACGTTGTGGTCTGAAAGAAGATGTAGTGACAAAAATTGAGAAAGGTATGCTGAGATGTATGAAGAGAATAATGAAAGTGGATGAAGTGAAAGAAGTATGTAAGGATCGTAGCAAGTGGAAAGAAGTGGTCTCTGCCTACCTCTACGGGAAAGAGGCGTGATTATATCTATGTATGTAATAAAAGTACCTACGTCCGGAGTAGGTACTCGAAATCGGCAAGCGTACGAAGAGATGAATATGGATGGCGTGAAAAAGGTCTGGAAGGCTAAGGTCGTAGGGACAAGGCGATTTGATATGATGATACGTGACGTGTGAAAGGTGGCGAATCCGTCTTCTCAATCGCGACCATATGTGCGTCTTTTAATTTCTTCTGAAACGTATGCAAGTTTCCTTCCGATGTTTTCCTTCACTGTTAATCGTGGCGTGACACTGTACTTAAGTTCAGAAAATGCTCTTGCACACTTGTTAAAGACTAGTTAAAAACCACAAATTTTGTTGATACCTATCTATACTCTATACTAATATTATAAATGTACTTACATTACAAATATATAATATATAAACTTATAACAATATAAATAATATATAACAATATAACTTATAACAATATAACAATATAAACTTATATTATAAATGATTTGTATGTATGTATATTTGTAACGAATTGGCTCAAAAAGTACTGGACTGATTTTAAAAATTCTTTCACCATTTGAATGCTACATTGTCACTGATTAATATATGCTATTTTAATAAAAAAAATTATGCCAAAATGTTATGTTTAAACAATAAATGTCCGCCCGTGCGAAGCCGGGCGGGCCGCTAGTCAATTATATGTAAATATCGTTACGCCGAGTCCCTCACGAAACCTCAGAATGATGATATATATCACAGACCAACACGGAATTCAAATTGCGCATGTATCAATTACTCCCAAAATGCAGCCTTTGTACCACTTCTCCGCTACATATAAGTGCGACAAATGCAAACCTGAAATCATTATTTGACGTTAAATCGACGCATATAATAATTCCATTTGCAATACTTTCATTATTCGAATTGCACACCTTTCATTCGCTATAATCGCGTCAGGGCTTACACGGCTATCCGCCGATTTAATCGAAACGATTCGATTTTACACCTCAAGTGTTTTTAATCGATTCCATTTCGCACTTTCGAATGAACGTTTCGAAAGTGATAGATCATCGGAGTGTTACGAAAGTAATACAAAGTGGTTATTAATGTTTATACACGTTTTAATATCGAATCTAATTAAAATTAACAAGACCAACAACAGCACCCGATTAACTCTGTACATATAGAGACGCCGCCGAAATAAATACTAATAAATTAACTTCATGTATCGTAATCGATCGAACGGGGCATCGAGATGTTGACTTTTCAATTAACTCGACTGCCGATCTTGTGTCGACAACCGTACGATTAATCAATCGTGGTCTGACTAGTCGAGTTCGATCGCCGCGCCTACCATGTGCCGGACTCGACTAAACAGATATCGACTAGCTTGTAACACGTCAATAAAGATCAACGATTTATCTGTCATTACAACTGTTATAATTTGCTGCGTAGTTAATTACAAGCACTCGTTAATTAACTTTGAATAATTACGAAGTGCATTCTCAGATAAGGAGAGGAACTGGCGGTACATTGTGCTTTCATGTTTTCCTTTGGTCAGTGAATGACGTTGAAACTTTGGGTTTAGCAACTTACTGCATTAAAGATATTTTCATAACTTTTTACATGAGCTTTTCGGAAAGA
The DNA here is from genome assembly GCA_016069955.1 of Drepana arcuata. Classification (NCBI taxonomy): domain Eukaryota; kingdom Metazoa; phylum Arthropoda; class Insecta; order Lepidoptera; family Drepanidae; genus Drepana; species Drepana arcuata. Next base: position 79,190 of record JACCPG010000540.1, read on the forward strand.
TATATATACTTATTGTCCACCTTGAGAAATCCGTAGTGGGGTCGACGACGTCCTCGCCATTTATCACGTTCCACAAGAGTGGCAGACAAGCATACGGCCCAGCCGATGGAAAACGGTCACCGCAGCCTATTTACGCTTACAATACCGAAGTATCACTTGCGCGTTGCCACTCTGTGTTCGGGCAGTTATACTGTGTTGGCAGCATACTGGGACTAATCCCTCTGCTTCCTCCCCAAGGAGCTCATTTCTGGAAAGCTTATTCACCACGTAGGAACACAACACAATAAATTGTGTTATTTGGCTACGGACTTCTATAAGGTGGAGGTCCTGCCCCAGTCGGGCAGCTCCGAGTTGTATTGTATGTATGTCCCACCTTGAGAAACGACGATGGCCTCGCCATTTATCACAAGGTGTAGATGCCACCTAGTTATACCTGCTTTCACCCAAATAAAATAGTCATCGAATGAAGAATGAGTAACCAATGGTACGTCCCCAGTTGCCTGCAAAACGATTAGATATCGAGTATTCTCTCACAGGTCTTAATTACTTATAGCATCGACCCCCGATTCCCGTTAGGAATTACAGATACGGGTAATGCAGTCCATTATAAAGATACATCTGAATACGACACGAGCCTTTTGCATCAGAATTGCTCGGGGAACATTCCTGAAATCCCTGTAGAATTAAGTAAATTTCCCCAACATGGAATTTTTCAAGAAGAGTGTAAGGTTTCTGCAGGTTCTGCAACGTACGTTACCCTTGGTGATGCCAGCGTCCATGTGCGGCGTGGTAACCGCTTACCATCTGACGAACTGCATTCTGGTTTATCACCTTATTAGTATGAACTTCGTTTGCTTCGACAGTTACTGCTTCCTTTTTGTCATGAAAAAAGGGTACCTATTTGATTCTGTAATCTATTATAATTATTAAGTTTCGGTAACTACCGACTGAATCTCATAAATCATTTTTCAATTGTCAAAGCCAAATTGATTATATAACTTATTATTTAAAGACTTACTACTAATATACATGCACAGACAACATAAAACAAATTTCAACACACAACAGACAATGTGTTGTTCAGTTATTAAGCTGAATATATATTTTAGTCGATTTATACAACTCACTATATTTTACTCGCGCATTAGTGGTTACAAATGTGGACATTCTTACAATTACAACCGACAACTTTCACCGAGGATCGTTAATTATAAGATTTGAGGTTAGCTGCATTTCGTGCAACCGACTGGTAATAGTTGCGGTAGAAGCCGGATTGTAGGTTGCATTCGGCGACAGGTTGCGGCTGCTTGCGGCTTCGGCCCTATTAAATTAGCGCCAAATTTACCAGACGTACCTACGAGAGTTTAGTCGAATAAGATTCGAATTCGAATTACGAATGCCATAATCGTCAAAACCACAACCACACAACACCACAAAGAATCCGAGCAAAAGACACACCAGCAAACAATTCTTTTAATTTGAACTATATATTATATATAGCCGTGGTGGCCGAGTGGTTCGAGGCGTGAGGAAGGCGTGAGGATATATTATATAATATATAATAATATCCTCACGCCTTCCCATAAGGGTCCCCGAAGGGGTAGGCAGAGGTGTATGGGTAATACCCACACACCCACTTTCCGCCAGAGGTATATTAGGTGCCAACGTGACAGATGGCGAGTCCATCGCCGTTACTCAAGCACGACTATTACATACGCCTTTTGAATTTCTTCTCAGACGTATGCAGGTTTCCTCTCGATGTTTTCCTTCACCGTAAAGCTTGTGTGACTAATTACTGTACTTAAGTTCAGAAAAACTCATTGGTACAGTCGGGATTCGAACTTGCTACCTTTGCGTCGCAGGCAACTGCTCGAACCACTCTTATTATTTATTATTATCTCTTATTATTATTATATATTGCCTCGTCAATCGAATATAATTGTTTTGAGCCCGATGAATATTTTCATACAATTTGTCGGTATATAATATTTGTAAGCTTTTGAAGCTGAGGCAGTTGTCATTCTTAAATTCTTAAATGTCCATTGGTAAGTTTTTAAATCTAAACGTAAATATCACTTAATTAGCCGCCATAAAATTACATCACCATATTACTTTGTACATAAATTCAATTGTATTACCAAAACTAATATAATTAATTGCCTATAACCTACGCCCTAACCCCTGGCTGGAGGCCTAGGTCTCGCCATTGACCGGTTAAGTAGCAAAAGTTCCCGAAACTCACGCTACGAGAGATAATACAAAAAAAAAATAAAAAAAAACGCCCTAACCGTAGACAAACACGTAATGTGTTATCGCACTTACCTGTAATACCCAAATAACTCCATCGCACCAGCGAGCGACAATTTGTTCGCGGCATGCGATCACGCAATCGCAAACTTGCAGTAATTAGTACGATTGCAGCGCTTGGATTACTAACATATCACGAATGGATATTTCAGGAATATCGTTTGTAATAAAGGAGAAAAAAAAACCTCGTATCCTCACGACTTCCCATTAGGGTCCCGGAAGGGGTAGGCAGAGGTGTATAGGTAGTACGCACAGACAACGGGAAGGATGGCGAGTCCATCGCCGTTACTCGAGCACGACTATACATACGCCTTTGAATTGCTTCTGAAACGTATGCAAGTTTCGTCTCGATATTTTCCTTCACCGTAAAGTTCGTGGTGTGACTAATCACTGTTCTTAAGTTCAGAAAAACTCATTGGTACAGTCGGAATTTGAACTTGCGAAAATAAACAACCATTGTCAAAAAAACAGAAAAAGTCTTGAAAATACATAACATCACGCAGTCCCTCGCGCGGTAGGCAATGGCAGTAGAGCGATCTCTCTAGACTTACAGACTTCTTACTTTACCTTCGGTGAAATACAAACATACATACATACATACACCTATACACCCCTACATATGAGCTACCCCTACATATGAGCTTGTAATTTTGGAAGTCGGAATGTGAATATATTGTAGTTTTGATAATGTTACAGTCATCCTTTTTGGGAGTCGATCATCATAGTACTAATTTAAAGTTAATATTATTTATTATTTATTACTATTATATTATATTTTATTATATATTATTATCATTGACCATGTGCCTTTCTTGTTTAGTCTTTCACAACACATACTGTGAATCCCGCATGGAAACACCATTTTAACGTCAAATTTACGTACCGTACATAATTTAAACACAACATATTAATATCACAAGCATGCAAAGATAATCATATTTCCACTCAATTATACGGACCCCCAATCGCTTAAAGCAACATTAATTTCCATCCAAAGTGGCAGACAGAGGTAGAATAACACCCACGTTTTGGCGTAGAGATATGTGTAGGTTAGGTACCAACTTGGCTCTTGTGTACGATTAACCCCCTTTAGGTAAGTTTCAGGTGTTTTCCTTAAGGGAAAGCTGTCGCAGAAAATAGAAAAGTTGTCTTCTAGAAGTTATAGGGTGTTGTGAATATATCATCATGAAGATGATATAAAGCAAATAGCTCGAGTAATAGCGAAATTACATCATTATTAAAATTGAAATAAAAAAATTCTAATATACAAGAGCCGTGGTGGCCGAGTGGTTCGAGCAGTTGCCTGCGACGCAAAGGTCGCAAGTTCGAATCCCGACTGAGTTTTTCTGAACTTAAGTACAGTGATTAGTCACACCACGAGCTTTACGGTGAAGGAAAACATCGAGAGGAAACCTGCATACGTCTGAGAAGAAATTCAAAGGCGTATGTATAGTCGTGCTTGAGTAACGGCGATGGACCCGCCATCTGTCACGTTAGCACCTAATATACCTCTGGCGGAAAGTGGGTGTGTGGGTATTACCTATACACCTCTGCCTACCCCTTCGGGGACCCTTGTGGGTAGGCGTGAGGATATTATTATTATTATAAATTAAAAAAACATACATGGCAAGTTGTATTTGTTTACCTTACTTTCGCATTAGAATCTGATGTATAGATAAAGTTATACACATAGAAACTCCATATCATCACGCCAAGTCCCTAACGGGGTAGGCAGAGAGTATAGAGCGCCAGTTCTCTCTAGACTTACATACCTCTTTCACTTCGTCCACATTCATCAGTCTCTTCATACATGCTCGTCGGTTTAGAGTACTCTTGACGTTCCCGTCCTTGAGCGTCCGATCGATTTGATAGTTGGAACGTGGTCTTCCTCTGCCTCTTCTCACACTTCCATTTTGTATATCTGTTTCGTCAATCTTCCTTCACTCATCCTTTCTATATGTCCAAACTTAAGCATTTATATATAAAATCTACAAATATATGCAAAGAATGTGTACAATAAAAGCCTTGGGAAACCTATGCACGCTAAGAGTTTTAATGATCATAACCTACTTTAACACAAAGCTGGATAATGGCCCTTAAGGCGTACGTAATAGTGCACAAGTTGTTTATATGCAAAGTGCATTCTTAATAAGGTAATCGGATAGATGTAATAAATCTTGCCGGACTCGTCTCGTACGCGTGAACTAGCCCAGTTCACACGTTTCGGGGTTTTATCGAAACGTGCATCTAAAACAATATCGCCGTACTGTGTATACTAAGTATACAGGTTGCCTAGAACCGAAGTCTTCTAGAAGCTTTAGGTTGTTGTGAATATATCCTCATGTTGATGCTATAAAGCAATGTCCTGCCCCAGTCGGGCAGCTCCAAATTCGAACGGGAAACCCGTTATGCCCGTTAAGCTGTCCCGCCCAGCTTCGCCCGGATGAAAACGTAAAAAAAAACACTTTTCAACTATTGCTTCCCCTATGGGAGAAAACGTGTTTTTAATAAAATCCGTAGCTCCTCTTAGCTGACCTCTACACCGCGTGAGGAATACTCCTACCAAATTTCAAGTCAATCGGCCTTATAGTTCCTGAGATTTCGTGATGAGTGAGTTCAAAAATGGGATCTCCTATATATATATAATATAGATTATAACTCATCTACTTCTTTAAATATCAGGTGGCAAGTATGCTGCTCGCCTGATGTTAAGTGGTTACCACTAACAACTGTATGATTGCGCGTTGGTGACCCTGCAAAAAATCTTTTCACACCCATCTTGTCTCTCCATTGTGGCTTGTAATCACATGTGTAATTTATACGGTGTGAGTTATAATATAATTATCCCGCCGTCCCATATAAACAATCCTTCGGGCTGTGTCACTGCAATGTCCCCGATTAATTTTCAGTTTTCACATTGTGCTAAACAGTAGAGGGTACTAAGACCCCGTTATAGATAATAGCCACTTTACCCAACTGGGATAATCCTAATGCGGACCATCGCATCAAACCCGTACATTTCAGTATTAATTCCGAACAACTAACACAAACACTAGACCTAACGCAAATTGGGTCGACTCCCTAATGTCGGACAAATGGGTGCGTCGATGAAATAAAGCCACAGGGACCGCCACGGCCACAGTACATTTATACTAACAGTACGTCATGTTTAAAATGGTACAGTGCGTGTCGCGCTCTATTAAGGAAAACCTCTAACGATATGACACAATTTTTACAGTGTCAACTGCACGTTTATATGGTATTGTATTGTTAACTAATATATATATATATCCTCACGCCTTCCCACAAGGGTCCCCGAAGGGGTAGGCAGAGGTGTATAGGTAATACCCACACACCCACTTTCCGCCAGAGGTATATTAGGTGCCAACGTGACAGATGGCGAGTCCATCGCCGTTACTTCAGCACGACTATACATACGCCTTTGAATTTCTTCTCAGACGTATGCAGGTTTCCTCTCGATGTTTTCCTTCACCGTAAAGCTCGTGGTGTGACTAATCACTGTACTTAAGTTCCGAAAAAACTCATTGTTAACTAATGCTGTTCAAAACCAAAGTGGGGTCCTTAAGGAGTTACGCAGCTCTGCAATGTCCAGTTAATTTATTCCGTTTGAGTTCGTGCGCTGAATGACGTATTCACTTGTTAGCTGTGGTGCTGCCTGTATTGATATTGTGCCACGGCCTCGTCACAACCCTTATCGCGACGACAAATGCGTGTACTAGGTCACCATGAATTATACGAACTACACGTATTTATCAAGCCATCATAACCTAGTGTTTTTCGTCCCGGGAGCCTCGAGCGTTACGAGTAATATTAGTAACACTACGGGGTAGTGGACGGTAATGGGGTGTTTAAGGGCAATAGATGGGTAATGCTGGCTTTAGGTGCGCAGTTTATACAAGCACACACAAGATGTCGCTAAACGGTTTCTGAATCGCGCTATGGTTATGTATTATGTGTGATGTGAAGTAAATCATATTTTTTCGAGAGACTTTTTGACTCGATCCCCATTCCATCCTTAGTAGTTATAGGCTCGACGTGAAAAATCTGTACATTCTTCTCCGACTCTTGTAAGCACCAGCAAAACCCAGGCCCTTAATAATAATAATAATAATAATAATAATAATAATATATCCTCACGCCTTCCCACAAGGGTCCCCGAAGGGGTAGGCAGAGGAGTACAGGTAATTCCCTTAATAATATAAATAAAATTAGCTGGTCTAGCCTAGCCTAGTTCGTCGTTCTCCGGTTAAATAGCAAAAGTTCCCGGACGGACGGAACTCACAACAGTAGAGAATGAGAAACTTAAAAAAAAATGTAAATTTGATCCTAGACCATGTTACAAATACATATTTATTAATCTAATATAGCATACATATCATTAATCTCATACAGTTGGTGGTATGTTAACAGATCAGCCCCTTGGCCCTTACGTAACATCTCCGTTGTCCAGCCAACTCCACATTGCACCATAAATCAACTATGAGATAAGATCTTTAATCAAAATACTAGGGGCTAAATAATAATGCCTTGCGACGGTTCCACACAAGATGAAGTTCATAAATGATTTCATAAATAATTACGTCTTTGTACAAGTTCCCGAACGGGTAGGCAGAGAACAACACTCTGTTTTCACAGGAAATAATTTAAGTGTTACAACAGATGGCGAGTCCGTCGTCGTTTCTCAAGTTAGACTATACATATGTCTATGAACTTTTTCTGAATGTAGTATCAATCAATGTACTCATACTGATACCTATATATCCGGTATACCTATTAATAATAACTAATAAGTAATAATAATTATAGATTATTATTAAGTTCATAAACAATTTATTGGTACGTTCAGCATTTGAACTTGCAGTATTCGCGTTCCAGGCGCTACTCGAAACCACTCGGCCACTACAGCTTAATATCACTTTAATTTTTAGACGTCATGTAAATTATCCTTAATAAGAATAATATTTTATTGTACCTGGATCAAATAGATCGGACTCTGAAGGACGGGAACGTTAAGAGTACTCGAAACCGACGAGCATGTATGAAGAGACTGATGAATGTGGACGAAGCGAAAGAAGTATGTAAGTCTAGAGAGAACTGGCGCTCTATACTCTCTGCCTACCCCGTTAGGGACTTGGCGTGATGATATGTATGTATGTATTTTATTGTTATCATACTCGTAAGATGGGTTCTTAGAGGCTTATAAATTATCCTCAAAATTTGACATTTTGAAGTACAGTGATTAGTCACACCACGAGCTTAACGGTGAAGGAAAACATCGAGAGGAAACCTGCATACGTCTGAGAAGAAATTCAAAAGGCGTATGTATAGTCGTGCTTGAGTAACGGCGATGGGCTCGCCATCTGTCACGTTGGCACCTAATATACCTCTGGCGGAAAGTGGGTGTGTGGGTATTACCTATACACCTCTGCCTACCCCTTCGGGGACCCTTGTGGGAAGGCGTGAGGATATGAGGATACAAAATTTGACAGAAACAAAACTGCTTATTATGGTTTTCCAATATTTTATGTATAACTGATGTTTTTGACTCATAGTATGTTTTTTAACACATACGCTGTTACTCAAACAAAACAATACAAATGTAATACAATCCGACGCATGTGGTAATATCCTTTTAAATCCCGGTACGATATCGTCAGATCTTCCAGACCGCAGCGTCGCAATAAATCGTGCCGACCCATTAAGATAATATCTGCGATTCGCAAACATCGGCTATAACCACAATATCCGGAACTAATACCCGGACATTTGAACCGCTAAAATTTAGACGAATAAAAAAAAAAAAAAAAAAATTGTACTTTACAGAACAAAACTTGGTGTAAATTTTAAAAATAATGTCTTACTACGACAGTATAATAATATTTATGATAAACTTAAGAATATAAATTATTACTTAAAAATAAATTTCTAATAGAACGAAAAAAAACTTTACGTTGTTATCAAAGGTTATCATTTTCTTATAATCACAAGATATGGATAAAAATATATTTTTATTTCGCCCACGTACCTCGCCCACTGCCAAAAATACCTAAACCTAAGCTTCACATCTATTTACGTTCCGCTTGGAGCGCTCAACAACGTAAACGTAACGCAAGCTAGCAAGTCATAAATGTAAAGATCTAAGTCCAATGACGTCACCTCATACGCAAGACGTCATCCAGGCAATAATTGGTGTCTACTGCACTCGAGTTAACCTAACCAAGTTATGTTGGTACCTAAAGGCTGCCGGGTCGCCAATTGAGCCGAGATGAGAAGCCTTGAGAAGGCTTCAGTGCTTATGTATATCTATAATATAGGAGTAGTTCGATATTAGTTAGCGGTTTGCTCTGCTTTTAGGGTAAAGGATTATGTTAAAGGCTTTCAATCGTGAAATTTGTATCAATAAATTTGCCAGATTTGTATAGTTATTTTTAGTGTTTACTAGCATTTTGGATATGCTTAGTATAACATAGAATAGATAAATTTTAAAATTAAAATACTATAAAAATATACCTAATAGATGGTATTGGGTAAGCAGAGAGAGTAGAAAGCCAGTTCTCGCTAGACTTACAGACGTCTTTCGCGTCAAACACCTTCGTAAGTAGCTGCAATATTTGACGTTAGAATGATAATCAACGTTTGTTACTGACTGTACTAAGTACGACCAATCACAAAAGTTTATCAATATATTTTGCGAAATAAAAAAAAATCTATCAAGTGACTACAGACAGCGTGTGAGGTCTCCTTACACCCTGCAATTCGCGTGGCTGCGCTTATCTGGTGCGCCAAGTCGCTCCCGACTCCTCGGCTATTTATTTCCCGCACCACGAGCGGGATTATTGGCCTGTTATCGAAAGTGGATAAATTACTTTATTACAAGCTCCCAAGCTCGCGGGAAACCCTTTCTACGCCGGGGGAGTGGAAGCACCGAAGCTATTTTCACGATGGAATGGAATTTTCTTTCCGCTCATACGAAATTCCCCTTTAAATTGATAGATATTATATTTTTATTGTATGCGACTTGTTCCGTGGAAAATTGGTAAAGGAACTATAAAAGTGTATATTCATATCACACTCTATATTTGGTATGTATGTGTGTGTTTCGTCGCGTATTAACAAACAGGTACTTTTTATATATTCATAGACAAGTCGTGCCTGAGGGACGTGGATTATGGACGCGTCATCTGTCACTTTGACACTTACACATACAAACATAAGCAGAGAGAATACAGCGCCAGTTTTCTATAGACTAGAGATACCTCTTTCGCATCGTTCACACTCATCAGTCTCTTCGGTTTCGAGTATTTTTAATGTTGCCATCCTTGAATGTCGTCCATTTCTGTACCTCTTTTAGGACACAATTATACATATCCGGCAAGAACCTTTGCCGAGCCATATTAACACGTTTAAAGGTATATTATATGTCGGTATATTATATTATAGTATTTAAATCCCTATAAAATCGAAGAATTGTACTGCCATACCAAATTACAGCTCTCTAGTAAGCGTGTCTGAGCTAACCCGCAGACGGACGGACGGGCAGACACACAGACGGACATGGCGAAACTATAAGGGTTCGTAGTCTGCTACAGAACTCCAAAAATGCAATTATTCTAATTCCGACTACACCTCAATTAAATATTACCTGTATAAACCCTTTTGGGCAATCTTGTAGAGTCTCGTTTATCTGTATAAGTGTTTGGGGCAACATTAGTTTGGGCGGGCAGTGTTGGGCGGCGCCCTTCATTAAGTGACTTAATCCACTAACTGTAATGGACAAGTATGATATTTACCCTACCTAAATTAGTATGTACTATTATTTGGAAATTAGGTAGGGGTAAATAATAAGCCTTTGTTTGGACGGACAGATATCCGTTCGACGAAGCTGCAATGCAAGGAGCTGGCACTAAACAGTGACCTTTCTCCATCTATTCCACAAGGTTCATTTTCGTACAATGCAACTTACGCTAACAATTAGTATCTCTACTAAGTCGGTGCATGATTAAAGATAATTTGCACTTCTTTGCAAAAAACATTGCTTCCTTACAAGTTTTCGCTCAGGTTGATTGTACGACATTTATAAAGGTACTATTTATTGCAGCCGTGGTGGCCGAGTGGTTCGAGTAGTTGCCTGCGACATAAAGATCGCAAGTTCGGATCCCCAGTATACCAATGAGCTTTTCTGAACTTAAGTATAGTCATTAGTCACACCACGAGCTTTACGGTGAAGGAAAACATCGAGAGGAAACCTGCATACGTCTGAATAGTCTGTACCTATAGTCATGCTTGAGTAACGTCGATGGACTCGCCATCTATCACGTTGGCACCTAAAATATATATCTGGCGGAAAGTGGGTGTGTGGGTATTACCTATACACCTCTACCTACCCCTTCTTGGAGCCTTTTTGGGTAGGCGTGAGGATATATATTTACCGATAACTTTTTTAAAACACATTGATTTTATACATTTTAACCCGGTCGTAGGTAATGTTGACAAAATACTTATTTTTGGAAAATCCATCGTACAAAATAAAACCGAATGCCAGTACGTCTGCTGCGATAAATATTAACACAAATACGTCGAACACTTAAATTTATGGATTCATTAACAATGGACTTTTCACATGTACATAAATAACCTAGCTCAATTGTCCTTGTCACTTTATGTCTGTCTGCTGAATTAAAGACAGATGAAATACGCTTCTGGCCTTTTATAAATAGGATTTAAACTCGTCTGCTAGTAATTAGCGAAATACAAGAGAGATAGGTAAGTATTGATACACATTTTAATTAGTCCTAAAAAATCAAATAAACTTTAAATTGCTTTACAAATTACACTTACAAATGCTTATTAACATACGTTGGAATTCACTATGGACTATTCACATGGACCTGGCCGATGTTTGGTGTCCATTAATCGACCCGACTTATGAAAACAAACATTGCATTCTTTTAAAATTGTCATACTTCGTCTGTATACTTTATCTCAACTGTGTAGTTTATTGTAATGGCCCGCGTTTGGCTCCGAACTCGTTTGGAAGTGGTTGTTTAGTTGGAAATTTTATATTCATGAATGTTATACGATCATATTCGTACATATTTATTGTAGAGAAAAGTATTACTTTCGCACAAACTATATCAGATAGTTCGAAGAAGAATCTAAACTAGAGGAATCTACGTTCGAACGAGAACGTAAATCGTCCCCATTCAATATTAGTTGACGCGCTAAGGTCGGCTCATTCTACACCACTCGACATAATTAACGTATACAGTGAGTTATTTACGCGCCCGCATGTGGCGGCGGAAACGTTAGGAATTGGTACGATTGACGAGACCAATTCTTAAATTATTTACGGATGAGATCCAAGAAATCAGGCAAACATGTGGCGTAATTATTTATTGGATGCGATCAGGATAACGTGATGCGATTTATTGATGAACGCTTGCCTGATTTTCCTTGTTTATTTTGTAGGTATAATTTTTATTGGTATATCCTCAAAATATTTCCTAGATCTTAGGACTATAAGATTATGAAAAATTTAACTAATTTCAAGTCTCAATAAAGCATCGTACCAATATTAACAGATCTTATGTCTATGCTTTGTGTTAATGCTGCTTAATCTCTTTTACGTTACAGGGCTATCAAAGAGGCCAGTTTCAAAGCACGAAATAAACTACATTATATTTTGTAATCATAATTCATGTGCTATTTGCATAAACAAAACCACCAAACATGCGATGCGTTCGTATCGTAACAAGCAAATAGTACACGCCCCGCTCATTCCGCCATATTTATTCTCTTGTTTATGGTTTTTAATCAAGTGACATTTCCGTGACTGCTTCACTTACAACTAGCGCATGCTGCACGAAAAAGTATTGAACTGTTTATGAATAAAATAATATAATATTTAAATACATGCTACATTGATATGCAATCATGGACTTAATAAGTTTTTGCAAATCTTCAATTCAATTTACATAAAAAAAATGCGTTAAACGATTCTGCTACAAGGTACCATTAATATAATGTGTTTTTCGAAGTAAAAACTTTGTACATACCATCTTTAGCGCCTGTGCGGCTAAAGTCTAATAAATAACGTATTTTCCCATGGGAACAAATGAAGTCGACGTATGTATCATTACTTATCAAAATTATAGCACTACCCGCAATGATAAACGTTTGATTGATGGATGGTGGCGGATATTTTAAGAAAAAAAATCCTGACTGCGTGGTCCATCAATCAAGGAATGATCCCGCCGCCACATCCTAACACGCGCAGATACTCCTAACTACCGCTTAACTCACTTATTCCGGACCATCGATCACTAACGACACCCGAATCCATTAAACTGTGTCTAATTGATCGGTGCTAGAATTGAAAACGAAAAGTGACTCGCGCTCCAAAAGAGTTCGGCAACTATTTCGCAAGGAGTCTTGGATTGAGGGTTGGATGTCTCGGTACGTTTTTCGTACACGTTTGGAATTGGGTGTGTGCGAAACGCTTTCGAGCCAAAGTTTTAGCAGCATACAAGAGTAACTCGCTCCAAGTATCTATCTATAGTTTATGACGTACAAGCTATAGAACTTAATACAGTGACGGAACACACAATGATGTCAATTTCAGCAGATCAATTGGCTGACTATATATGCATATATATTATATACTTTCACGCCTTCTCACGAGAGTCCCAGAAGGAGTAGGTGATAGGTGCGTAGTACCAACACACACTTTTCCCCGGAGATATATTTTAGGTGCCGACGTGACAGATGGTGAAGAGGATCACCGTTTCTGAAGCACGACTATACATACGTCTTTGTATTTCTAAAACATATTCAGACTTCCTCTCGATGTTTTCCTTCACCGCAAAGCTGCTGGGGTGACTAATCTGCTTAAGTTTTTTTTTATACCACATGGGTGGCATACAAGCATGCGGTCCGCCTGATGGTAAGCGGTTACCACCGCCTATGGACGCTTGCAAAACCAGGGACATCACTCGCAGAGTGAGATCGTGTTAAGTGCAGCAAAAACTCATTGGTACAGTCGGGATTCGCGCTCGCAATCTTTGTGTTAAAGACGACAACTTTTCACAGCATAAATCTTCTATACAGCTCATTTGTGGTCGGTATTATTTAACTGTGTCTTCATGCATAGACAAGGATGTCGCGTCCGTCATTCCCTACCACTAGTTAGGTTGGTACGTGAGCACGCCCTGTGGTATCGCGGCGCGCGAATACCTCGGATTGCGGGTAGGATCACATGCCTGGGCACGCGCATACCAAAGGCTACACACAACTCGCATCACGGGTGTGATGCCTCGTAATATATTACTGGTTGTGCCCCGCGGATTCATCCGAGTAAAGATGAAGAAGCTTGCGTAGTAGGATTGACTCTGCCGACTCTGACGACCACAAATGAGCTGCCAAGCACGATCATCAATCCAGATTGATGATCGTGCTTGGCAGCTTAGAGATGGAACTCTGGAAAAAAACTCGAATTAACTTGTTCATTGAGTTACTAGACTGGAATCGTACCATGCAGAAAATCCCAGCTAGAAAAGCTTGTAATATGGAAGCTGGGTTAGGAAATACATACTTATAATATATCTTCACGCCTTCTTACAAGTGTCCCCGAGGGGATAGGCAGAGGTATATAGCTAGTACTCACACACCCATTCTAGATAGATATACGTAATCACAATGAACACTTAAGGTTATGCTACAAATACTCGAATCGGGAATCGAACTAACGATGACAATCTTCGCCACCAGTATCACTGATCTTCATACATTATTAAGACCCCTGATTCGTGCTAACCTCGCATATAATCTAGCATAGCTGAAAGCCAAGGCGCCTCGAACTACAATGGGAGGCCAGACGTCCGTCTGAGATGAATGTTTCAGTGGGAGGCTGCGCCCAAGCACAATGGTGCGTGATTACGTGCACCTGCACAAATCACGCTCTGTATTACAAGGGCCAAGTGCGAGGATGGGGCGATTTACATCTACATTACCCAAATATTATAAAGAGAAATGATTTGATGAACAATCAATTCATTTCAATACAATATTCACAACAATATTTATAAATAAAGGAAGCAAAGGAACGGAATCAATTATAGAGGTCGATTTTCGACAATTGTATTCTTACATACATACATATCATCACGCCAAGTCCCTAACGCGGTAGGCAGAGAGTATAGAGCGCCAGTTCTCTCTAGACTTACATACCTCTTTCGCTTCGTCCACATTCATCAGTCTCTTCATACATGCTCGTCGGTTTCGAGTACTCTTAACGTAACGTAGTTGAAACGTGGCCTTCCTCTGCCTCTTCTTGCACACACTTTTGCTTTGTATATCTGTTTCGTCAATCTTTCTTCACTCATCCTTTCTATGTGTCCAAACCAACGTAACATGCCTTTCTTCATCTTTACAATCACGTCCTCATTCACGCCAGTTGATTTGCGAATCTCTTCATTGCGGATTCGATCTAATATCGTTACATAAGTATTATTATATTGTATTCTTAAATTCATATATACATATCTTTGCTGGGAGGAGTGTAAATGTCTGCCTCACAGGTAACAACTATTGCAGGCATTATCGCATGCAATTTGTATCCTTACTATTTCTATGCTATATATAATATATATATACATACATATCATCACGCCAAGTCCCTAACGGGGTAGGCAGAGAGTATAGAGCGCCAGTTCTCTCTAGACTTACATACCTCTTTTGCTTCGTCCACATTCATCAGTCTCTTCATACATGCTCGTCGGTATTATAATTATTTAACGCTTATAAATCAAATAAATAAAAAAACTCGAAAAGTACTTAAACAAGTCTAACAACGCAGTGTCTGCCGACACTGCGTAGTGTAAGGATCCGAGTCCCAAAGCCGTGAGGGTACAATCGCAGGACTGTCATGCCTTCCACCAAACATTCACCTTAGATTGTACCAGAGAAATTCACGATAATGTGTTAGGAACCCCGATTCGTTCGACTCATTTGTTTTATTGGCTCCTTGATTCATTATTGCAATAGTTATACTGGCCTTTACAACTTCACTGCAAGTAATAACTGTGCTTGGTACATAACACAATGAAGTCCCAAACAAGATATTAAATGAGCCTCGCGGTAGGCATGGTAGAGTGTCAGTTCTGTCATATTTTACATTATTCTACGTTTATCCAATGTTAATTTCGGGAACGTCAAGAGTACTCGAAACCGACGAGCATGTATGAAGAGAGTGATGAATGTGGACGAAGCGAAAGAGGTATATAAGTCTAGAGAGAACTGGCGCTCTATACTCTCTGCCTACCCTGCTAGGGACTTGGCGTGATGATATGTATGTATGTATGTATCCAATTTTATATCTACCGAAATGCTAGGGCGTTTTCTAAATGTACATATAGAAAATATAATGATATACATCCTCACGCCTTCCCACAAGGCTCCCCGAAGGGGTAGGCAGAGGTGTATAGGTCGTACCCACACACACACACTTTCCGTATGGTTGGGTAGGTATAGATAGCCCTTTGCTTTTTTCTCAATCATATAATCCAATCTAATCTCCTCTCGATGTTTTCCTTCAACGTGACGCTCGTGGTGTGACTAATCACTGTACTTTAGTTCAGAAAAACTCATTGGTACGGTCGGGATTAGAACTTGCAATATTTATGTTGCAGGCAACTACTCGAACCACTCGACCACCACGGGTCTTCTTTATGTACACACCCTTGTCCAATAAAAAATATTCTCCAAATAAACGACTTGCCACGTAAACTGTAGACAGCACAGATAGTACATTCAACGCTTATGAAAGAACAAGTGATAAAATACAACCAACAATGGCCGACATGGCCCAAGCTATTGTTGGAAAAACATTAACATGTCGATGCCCACTTAATTTAGGTTATGGTTTTATAAGTTCACAGGTTGCGCAACCGCACGGGTGGTCCGACCACCCGGCACTTATCGATACAGCACCGCACTAGCGATACCGAACGCTGCGAGTGCTACGATTTTATCGATGTCGGCTTTAATTATAATAGGTTGTGCCTCTTTATCGATCATACGGTCGGAATATTTGATAGTGTGACAAGAAGCTTAATGCCGGCCGCAGAGCCCACAGATAACCTCTGGTTGTCGCCTCCATTTCGTCATTCTCGCGTTTAATTTATTATCTGTGCATTGATAAGTTTGATTGTAGATAAATTACGGCGCGACCATTGTAGTGTGGAAAGTATTAAATTTTCTATATGGTTCTTTAATGGTGGTATTACTCTTAAATTCAAGGGATTATCTGTGTTTGTTGAATACCAGAGATCGTAAATTGAATGAGGGAATATTTTTAAAACAGATCTTGAATAAAAACTACTAGTTTTAAAGAACACAAGAGAGCTTATCTGTATAGCGTATTTCAATTTCGTATCCATCTCTGTTTACGACGAATGGCGTGAGAACGGCCATTATTATCCGAACAAATCGGGTTTTAATTACCAATACAAACGAATCCGCTTCGCTGGGAACGAAACGCTCCGCAACATGCCGGCATCCAATGCATCGACTATTAAGAATCGATTCGAATCGATTCAACTGTCGGCATCGATCCCGCTTGTCTCCCAGAGGCATTTCCTTGCCGACGATCTTAATTGCGGCTAATTGCAAGGAAAGCCCCCCCATTAGTGCCTCCCTTGCAAAGAGTAAACGAATTAACAGACACGTCTCGCTAACAAAGCGGCGGTAAATTTATTTTAAAACACCCGGGTTCAGGTGCGAAAAAGCCAGCCTTAAGTAGAATAGATTAAAATATGCAAAAGGCAAACACTCGGAGATTTGCAGGCGATAAAATCGTAAAGCTCGCAATAATACGCGGCAAAGTATATTCTCCATTTAAAAAGTTCCGTGTAATTGTCTATGGCTCGAATAAATTGGCGCGCGCTATTTGCTTGAATTCAAATTTTAAACTAAAAACGTTTTGTTACTCTATCGCTGCACTTTGTACAAAGTGGACTGGTAATGTGTTGGTTAATTGACCAACTCATTAGCGGTAGACACACAAACGGAAAGCGGTGTCTTTTGCCATAGTATCTATCCAGTTACTTACTTTTCATTTTGAATACTTACTTGTAATTTTCTAGTTATACGCGCGATTGATCGCAGTCATCTGTCATTAGTTTACGTGCTATTTCTATCGGATGAACAACATGCTTATTCATTACTCGAGTTCTATATATTTTTTTTTATTCTCGCGGTGTCCTTATTACGGTTTTTTAGCGGACTAAATCCATTTATTAGATAATTTCAATGAACATTATTCTGATTATGTAACCTAAGCTGTACCTAATGATTTTTTATTTCTTATACTTCCACATAATAAAATATTTTTCTTTCGTTTATTGGTGTGATAATGCTGTACACGACATATTTATTTTAATGAACAAACTACATGCGAATTACCATTCTAAAATTAAAAAAAAATACATTACAATTCTAAGTTTAAATTGTATTCTTAAATTATACCTAAAAAGTTCGGCGACGTTCCAAAGACAAATAATTTTCACTCTGCGTTACTTCGAAATTGAAAAAGTGTAAAAGTTTGGGTTCGACTGAGAATGTCAGCCGCTGAATTTGATATACAAACAAACACACAGGGTGTGTGTTGCCGTCATGACACGTGTGAAGAGACCTTTATTGGCAAGGCGTGAAGTGACAAATACACCTACAAAATATACATTAATTCGTTTACATTTTAGATTTACTTATACCAAACTCAGCATTCTGGAAGTACCAAATGGACTTTTTCTATACGTTAACATTTTTTACAAAAGATAAAGCAAAACTTGATTGATTGGCTTTTTTTCATATGCGTGTAAATTTTTTATAATATGAAAAAATTTGAAAAGTTCATCTATCTAAATTATTCATTTGAGGTTACACTCGTCTAAACCTAAATAATTCCGGTGTTAAGTTACATACACTAGCTACACACCACGGTTGCACCTGTCTAAAATTACATTCTAGCAGTTTTATTTCTTAAATAAAACATATCCTATG
The DNA here is from genome assembly GCA_016069955.1 of Drepana arcuata. Taxonomy (NCBI): domain Eukaryota; kingdom Metazoa; phylum Arthropoda; class Insecta; order Lepidoptera; family Drepanidae; genus Drepana; species Drepana arcuata. Next base: position 97,574 of record JACCPG010000540.1, read on the forward strand.
GCTATTGTCGAATTTCATATTTATAATATAAGCAAGATAAATAAAAAAATATGTTTTAATGTTTTTTGGTTAAAGCATTTTTTCACCCAGATTACGAACATCTTTATACTAGAATTACAGTCTGATTAGAGTACATCCGAGGAGTAACTTGTAAAAGTGAATTAAACGTGTGAAAATGGCAAAGTTGTCTGGTTTGATGTATTGCCAGTAATGCGAGTTGCCGCGAGCGGGTTGTTCTTGTTAAAACTTGGGCGCTCGCCAATATGTGCGAGAATGTCACGCCTCTTATTGGCGTTCGTCGGGTATTACTTTTTAATTTCCTCTTGTCAGTTCCATTAGGGTGTATTTCGCCCGAAAGGTGTAGGAAAACCACATATTACAATACTACTTTGTCTTAGATCAAGGACGTCGCCTTATATTGATAAAGCTTGAGATAGTTTGAGCGTGCAAGGGTGATGGTACCAAATATGACGTGCATGGATACAACACATATTACTTGACATAAGGTCATACATAGTTGTAGCACCGCACTTCTCGCCATCGACGAGGAATTCAACCCTATACCTTGCAACCACAAAGGTCTCGCACCGCGCGGTTCTAAAGGAGTTTCCTTCCGCGAACGCTCAGGCTGTGGAATGAGCTCCCTGTTGAGGTTTTCCCTGGATAGTACAGCATGGAGTTCTTGAAAGGGGGGTGAAAAGATTCCTGCAGTTTGACCGCATACTTGTTTGCGACCCGTGTGATATAAAAAAATAGCAATATAAATGTTGGTAAGTTTCGTGGTAAGACGCATCTGAAGCTAGAGAAAATCCATAAATGGCAATTGATAAGTTATGTATGTATAGCGTGTTTGACAAACGGCGACAGGTACGCCATCTGTGGCGTTGACACCTAAATTTATCCCGGGCAAAGATAACTACTGAACCTTATAAACACTGAAGCTATGACAAACACAGGTAGAGAGTAGATAGGGGGATTCAAAACCATGAATTCGGGAACATCTCCCCACATAATTCCGCAACAATACGCCGCGACACAAACCGTAACGTATATCATAATGTTTACAATTGCAAATGGCGAATTATACCGGCTAATCCAATTCCACTATCTAGCCAAGGCGTTATCTGGCCTCTAATTTAGTCTGCGCTATAAATATGTATGCATATTGCGGGGATTAGCATTTTATCTCTTAGTCGATTAAATATTCATGTGTAGTGCAAGCGCACATCCCTAGTCGAATATGGAATTAATTATATCTGCACTAACTAGCGCCTTCTCTCGTTGTTCACTATACTGTGAAGATTGTTTGTTTGCTGACATTATACTATGCTTATAGTCTTCTCTGCAATGTTTTCGTAATACTTAGGATGTTGGAAAAGGCATTAAGTCGTTATTAAAAATTCATGTCGTTTTTGTGCGACCAATTAATTACATACGCTTGCCACTTGTAGTTTAAGATTTAAAATTGCTTGCTTATAATATGTCGTCTTTTTATAGCACGAACTTTGGTAATGTCATTGAGACGTCATTTAAAAGTCACGTTGTTTTTTGATCTTCTTTAGAAGTATCTTCTTGGTGTATCTTAATAAAAGAATAAACAAGTCAAAGATAACAATTGCACGTAAAGTCGTGCAATTTGAGAATTTATCCTAAACTTTCTTAACACTAGCGATAGCCTGGCATGCATCGCGCTCGTATCAGCCATTAATAATATAAACAATGCGGCCAAACCGAGTAATTGAACGCAAGGTCCATCTGTTATCTCTCGCCCCCTTAATGAAATTGTCTGCGAATACTGATTAATCATGCTCACACTACGTTGCGAGGTTTCCCTAAGTGGCTGTTAATTTAGTCCCTAACTGCAGTTACTTTTTAAATCATAATTATATGCTAACTTCTGCCAGCTACATCGTCCAAATGAAAACTGGAAATAGTAAAACACCAAAGTTTATATAGATTTTATTTGCGGTAGGGTTCGCGAGGATAGGATTAGCACAGAGTATATTACAGAAAAAACTACCCATTTGAACAAAATTCAATGAGACCGCGACACAAATAGTGTAAAACGAAAGCTTCCGATTATGAGGACACCCAAATAACGTAACTTAGAGTAGCTTATGATACTCCTGTGCACTTAACTTCTCACTTATCTAGAAGAAACGCCACCCCCAGCAGCGCTGAGTTCGCGCTAAGACTTCGCTATAAAGTTTGGTAACGGCATAATATTTTCCAAAATTAAGAGCTCCGCAGTAAATTATAGCCCGCATTATGCTTAGAGACGCGACACTCGTTTATTATACATACCAAAAGGAGGCTAAAACATACACCCTATAGATATACCCCCCTGTACATAGGGGGTTATTTTACACAATTCTCGTAATCCTCGGTACGGGGTGACGGGGTGCCTCGCAACAATATATTTGGCAAATTTGCCTCAGTACGTATTCTTATTTGAGTCGCGATAAGCTTGCCAGAGCACATGGTACGTGCAACCATCCTATTGCTAATATTATGATATTATGTGTATTAAAAGCATTGCAAATTATTCTAAAACTAGCTGTGCCGCACGATTTCACTCGCGCGTAATTAGATATCTCTATCTTATGTGTTAATCCAGCTAATAATCTATCTCCGTGCCGAATTTCATTCAATTTGGTTAAGTAGCTTCTACTTGAAGGATGAACAAACATTCTCACAAACTTTCGCATTTATATACATATTTGCTTTACATTAATAAACCTGCATACTGGTTGCAAGAAAGTTAAGAAGTGTATTCGTGTTGAGGAACGATGAAAAGTCGCTCGTTCCTCCATAAAGTCAGGATAAGTCACTAGAGATCGAATATGCATCTCGATTTTGTAGGTGACCAGTTTAACCACTCGGCCAGCGGCCACTCGGCTCCAGAATGTGAATAATTAAATTAAATTAACATAAATAAGCAAAACACAGAGGAATCAGATCTAAGTGCTACGTTCACTTACAAACGGAATTTCAAGATTGCATCTCGGAAAAGAAACCGAGCTTCTTTGCTAGCTGTTGGCAATAAACTTACAACTTTTCTCTCCCCGGACCCTACTGCAATGATAATAAAGCACATTTCACTTTGTTTCTGTATTCTTTCGCGCGGCCATCACCTTTGATTTCCCAAAAGGTCCGTAGTTTAAAAAATCCGAGTCCGCATTAGAATTGTGAAATATTGTAAATACTTGAGAAAATTTGAATGTCCTTCTTCCTTCCTGGTTTGAGTTTTTCCTTGTAATTTTGCCGAATCCCCTACCTACTTCCTTTGCTCACTTCTCAGCGTGATCATTACCCGGCCCTTTGGCCCGAGGGCTCTAGAAACTTGTATTTTAAGGGCATGTAGGGAAGTTTCGGCCTAATCACATGGGGAAGGGCAAAGTTTTTTTCGGCTTCTGTAAACGTTGAGTGTGTATCGTACAGAAGCCAAATCGCTAAATAGCCAAATCCTGGATATAGGATTTGACCAGCATATAATAATAATAATAAGCGTTGGAAATAACAAAATTGCTTATTAACTAACTAGGATATACTTACAGCTAAACAGAAAACAGTAACAAAGCAGAAGTGAAGAGTAAAATTGTGAAATAAGAATGTATTAAAAAAATTGCCAGGGGTTCTCAAATTAGGCTAGGCCTGTCTCTTGAGAAACCAGTTTATTTTATGTTTGGGTTAAAAGTTCACTATTAAGTGAATCTGTGTGGTAAATTTTGTTGTGCGGTGTGCTTAGAAAAGAAATCATAATGCATTTCTGCGTAAAGGAAAGGCGTATGTATGTATGTAGGTAAAATATAGATATTATAAAAAGATCGTAAGAGGCGACTAAATGGCGACTTGCAGATAGTCAGGGGGCTCTCGCTGTTGCATAACGCGGGCCTACAGTGTCGATAGCACAGCCAGGTTGCTAAGAACGAGGCTAGTCTCCCTGGAACATGCTAAGGCACAGTGTTGGAGAACCCACGTCTTATATGCCACCGAGGGGTTCTAGAGAGTAGATTCCCACATAACGGACTTGATTCTCTTCATCTTCATTCATCATTCTCTTCATCTTCATTTATCATTCTCTTCATCTTCATTCATCATTCTCTTCATACATGCTCGTTGGCTTAGAGCACATATTCCAGATTTCCCATAACCATGTGCTCGATCGACCGATCAAAATCAAAATATGTCATTCAACGTAAGGTACACAGGGTACATTTATTGAACGTCACATATTTAATATAAACTCAAGTTAGAGCCGTGGTGGCCGAGTAGTTCGAGCAGTTGCCTGCGACGCAAAGGTCGCAAGTTCGAATCCCGACTGTACCAATGAGTTTTTCTGAACTTAAGTACAGTGATTAGTCACACCACGAGCTTTACGGTGAAGGAAAACATCGAGAGGAAACCTGCATACGTCTGAGAAGAAATTCAAAGGCGTATGCATAGCCGTGCCTGAGTAACGGCGATGGACTCGCCATCTGTCACGTTGGCACCTAATATACCTCTGGCGGAAAGTGGGTGTGTGGGTATTACCTATACACCTCTGCCTACCCCTTCGGGGACCCTTGTGGGAAGGCGTGAGGATATATAACTCAAGTTACCACCGTCATCATCTAGATTGATTATACAGATATGATTATAACAGAGGTAGGGCATAACGGGTTTCCCGTTCGAAATTGGAGCTGCCCGACTGGGGCAGGACCTCCACCTTATAGAAGTCCGTAGACAAATAACACAATTTATTGTGTTGTGTTCCTACGTGGTGAATAAGGTTTCCAGTAATGAGCTCCTTGAGGAGGGGGGAGGATTGTTACATTGTGTTGGAAGCAGAGGGATTAAACCTTATGCTGCCAACACAATATAACTCTCCGAACACAGAGTGGCAACACGCAAGTGATACTTCGGTATCCTGAGCGTAAATAGGCTACGGTAACCGTTTACCATCAGGTGGGCCGTATGCTTGTTTGCCACTCCTGTTGTATAAAAAAAAAACATATATGATACCGCATGCTAAGTATATAACTTGATATATATATATATCTCCTATTGTAATACAGTTGATGTTAGTCGATCGTGATTTGTTTCAATTTCCAACAGCGAGCCTCGTAATGGTCTCGCAAATAATATTTACTACGTATTTATAATAGTTAAATGTTTGTTGGAACGTTTCCAGACAACAATGGCAGAGAATATTAAGTGAAGTATATTTTTCTATTAATAATAGCTTTTCTTGCTCAATACCATGTCAATACAAATATTAGGAAGCTTACACACACATACCAACGAGTAAAGGGAGTAAAGAGAGAGAGCGTCCGTTCTCTCTAGACTAGGGATTCCCAGACTATCCTGGGCAAGAACAGACCCCCATAGCCAAATTACTTTGAAAACTCTCTGGTTTCTTTCCTATTTATTGAGACTTGTTCGCTCGAACATATATCTCATTAACAATGCCTCGCGATTTCACCCGAGTCAAAATCGATTTCATTAGTATAATTTTATTTTAATTTATTTTCCGAACAAAATATATTCTATGTCCACCTAATAATATAATCTTATCAGTTCCGAATTTCAGCCGTTCTGGTGTCATTGTGTATCAAACATCCATACTAACCTACTAAGTAGGATGTTCATTTCTTGCGCTTCTCATATTTATTTATAGTATTAAGTCGATTTTTTCAAACAAACTGGACGTAAAACGGAGTGCCTTAGAGCTGTAAGTTATTCCTAGTCCCGCCCTACATACGAGTAGCACAACTTTACCAAGCGATGTTGGAGCTTTTAACACCGTCGCATGCGTAGCCTTTAGGTAGTAAAGGGACGCCGAAAACGATTTCCGTGACTTTGTGCGCGAGCAAAAGGCACTTTATTAATGCCCTTCGCCCAAGTATCGCCATTAGCACAGTCTGGCGTGAGTCTCAAGGGATGGGGGCCGATTTATCACAATTATTTCACCCTGAACGACGGGCGAGGCCGAATATTGCCTCGCATGACCTACTGCTACGCACACGTATAAGAATTTTCTGGTGATTATGTATGGGTTCGATGGTGCGGCCCACTGAGAGGTAACCTTCTAAGGGTCACTTCACGGGTTCGGGTGTGATACTTAAATTGTACAACATTGCAGAGTAAGGAAATCTAAAAGATAGCACTAGCTTATATACACAAGGTACTAGGTACATATGTATATTCCGCAAGGACATATATTTATTTATGTTTATATCTTCACGCCTGCTCATAAGAGTCCAAGAATATTTAAGTGCCAACGTAACAGATGGTGAATCCATCGCTGTTTCTCAAGGACGGGTTTGAATTTCTCCGCAAACGTATGTAGGTTTCCTCTCGATGTTATCCTTCACTGTAAAGCTCGTGGTGTGATTAAGTACAATCTGCTGGTTCGAAAATGTCCCTCCAGAAGGCACAGGTGTGAATGATCGTTTGGCCCTTTTATGTTCTACTCTCCACTCACAATTTCTAAGGACGTTCACGTCGCATTTGATATGAGTTTTTAGGAGTATCAAAACTAAATAAACATTATTCACCCTACACGTAAACTAAGAGACTTTAAGTGAGGTAGGGCATAACGGGTTTCCCGTTCGAATTTGGAGCTGCCCGATTGGGGCAGGCGGTGAATAAGGTTTCCAGAAATGAGCTCCTTGGGGAGGGGGGAGGATTGTTACATTGTGTTGGAAGCAGAGGGATTAAACCCATTACGCTGCCAACACTGTAACTCTCCGAACACAGAGTGGCATCGCGCAAGTGATTCTTCGGTATCGTGAGCGTAAATAGGCTACGGTAACCGTTTCCCATCAGATGGGCCGTATGCTAGTTTGCCACTCTAGTTGTATAAAAAAAAAAATCCTTAACCTACGCACCGTAGCTGGACTAATAGTGGTTCAGTCCCTGTACAGAAGATATACATACAAGGTATATCATAAAACAAACACACATACATATATAGTCAACTCGATTACCTCACGGGGTAGGCACAAGGAGAGCAGCGTCAGCTCTCTCTAGTCTTACAGACCTCTATCGCTTCATCCACATGAATCAGTTCCCACCGATCCGTCTGTGTACGATCAATTTGATCTCTATAGTTTAAATTGTGTGTGTGTGTGTGTGTTATAGACATATTAATGAGTAATTAGCTTCCCTTGGAACTGAAAAGAGGTCACATTAAACGTCGACCAAGAAATCATGTTAATTAGAATTTGATTAATAACAAATCAAAGCTTAATATCGTCCCGTATAACCTTACGACAACCTAAGTTTAAGCATTCTTGATTCATACAAGAAGGTGCTTTTTCTACTGATATTATTGAAAATCTCAAAATTTGTTATTTTTTATACATATGAAACTAACAAATTTTGAGTAATGGAGGAAACCGAGCTTTACTTGCTTCGGCTCAAGGTTTGCAAACGTCTGGCGACCAAGGACGGGCAGGCAGTGATTGGTTTACTTTTTATCAATTATTTTTATACATAGATATTGTTAGACGTACATAGGCGTTAATAGCACGTTCGCACCTATGTATTAAATAAACACACATCAATCTACTTGTGTATTAAATAAGGCCAAGTTTGTAAGTTTGTATGTAAGCCAATTACTGAAACTGTTACTCTAATTCTATTTCAGAAGTTCTTATACGAATATTTAGAAAAGGATATTAAGATGAACGGTAGGAACGTCACCTAGGTAGGCTGTATGGGGTATAATTTGGGAAAATCCGCGGGCGTAGCTAGTATAGGCATATTTTTGTAAACACAACCTTATTACCAAACCAAAAAGCAAGTGTTGCTTATTTTTAACAAGGGTCGAACACACCCTCGTACTTTGCTATCATTGAAAGGTCATCTAACCCCACTGAAGGGATGGTGTCAGCCCTGACAAGTAGGTCATTTGTTTAAATAAGCCGCCCCAAGACACTTGCAATATACTCTTTATTTACTGTCAAAGATATTCTGATTTTACTATGTGCACTCCGCGGTATTACTCGCGTTAAATTTCGCGTTATATGAAATGTCTTGAGTCCATCTGTTTGTCCCTGAACTCCTAAACGGCTTGACCGATTTTTATAATGTTTTGTGTGTGTTCAAGTAGATTCGAGACTGGTTTAGATTCTGAAGCAAATGACAGCTGCGCTCTCTTACCGCCAACTTCCCTTGTACTTAGAAATATTTTCGTAAGTCTAGAAAAGGTGTGTAATCGCATCATCTCAAAGTTCCAAGATGATGGAAGGGAATGGTTTGAACAGTTAATTTTGTCAAAAACAATACAGTTTAATTTACACAATCGCCAAAATTATCGCAAGCCTTCAAAGAGTTTAATAATTAAAATATGTCCTATAACTCGTAACAAGCAAGGTTGGCATTTGTAAAGTGTCCTTTACTGAAATTAAAAAGTTTCTTTATTAAAATTCCAAGTAGGTTCGTTACTTGTTTTAAAATTATATTTGAACAGTTTCTTCAGGTTAACATAAAAGTTTCTTGAAAAATTAGCACTCAGACTTAGCAACGGCAACCTGAAGCTTTCGTGGAATAGAGTTAATATATTGAACAGCCTTTGAAGAACTTTGTGTAGTCATTTTAATGTTTAAACTAGCTATCCCGCCCAGCTTCGCTTCGGTGAACAAATTTAAATCTGGAACACGATCGCATTGTTTAATTCTTTCTCTCTCTCTCTCTCTCTCTCGCTCTCTTTTAAAAACTCAAGTTAATAGTCAGTTTAGAAATGCTAGACCACTCGGTAACTACTTAGCAAGATGGATTATTATATCGACAGAACCAAGAACCGGCGAGCATGTATGTAGAGACTGTGGATGAAGCGAAAGGGTATCTGAATGTAGATACTGGCACTCGACTCCCTCTATCTCTTCCGTCTGCGAATCGGCGAGATCCCAAAAATAGACATGTAATTTGTAACCGTTAATAAGCGTCTTGATTTGATTTACACTGGTTTAGTAATGTGTATTGCGACGGCGCTATCTGGAATCCTTGTCGTTTCAACGCAGTCTAAATTAAATCTGACTCGACGATAACTTCTCGCAGTCAAACTATGTAAATTGCTCGTACGTCCTTCATACAAGTAATCCTAAGCACATAAATATAAATCACTAAGTTACAGCTATCATTAACTATATAATAATATAATATATCCTCACGCCTTCCCACAAGGGTCCCCGAAGGGATCGGCAGAGGTGTATAGGTAATACCCACACACCCACTTTCCGCCAGAGGTATATTAGGTGCCAACGTGACAGATGGCGAGTCATTGCCGTTACTCAAGCACGACTATACATACGCCTTTGAATTTCTTCTCAGACGTATGCAGGTTTCCTCTCGATGTTTTCCTTCACCGTAAAGCTCGTGGTGTGACTGATCACATGATCATTAACTAATGTTACTAATACTATGTATATAATTATGTAACGTAATTTTTTTTTATGGTTGGATTTCCACGTGACTTTCATTAGCAGATAAGTAATCTAACTAAGGAGTCCCTTAGTTTAATTTTATTTATCATTACGTGTATAACGAGATTAAACGCGGGTGACACCACAATTGCTTAATAATATACTACATAATAGCATATAAAGTAAACCAAGTACCATCGCTATTTCTGATACTTTTTTTAAACCGTAAAGGTGGTAAAGGGATGGTCCGCCTGATGGTAAGCGGTAACCACTGCTTATACGCTTGCAAAACATGGTTATCGCTCACGCGTTGCTGTCTTCTGCCTAATTAGCACACTCCATATAACACTTGGAATAATGCTATAATATTCATGTGTAAATATAATGGTATATAATATTGACGACCGTCTGGTCTAGTGGTTAGAGCACCTGACTGCGAAACTTGAGGTCACGGGTTCGAATCCCGCTGAGGGCAGATATTTGTGTGATGAACACGAATATTTGTACCTTAGTCTTGGATGTCCTATGTATTTATGTATATATCTATCTATATAAGTAAATATATCGTTGTCTGGTTACCATAACACAAGCTTTGCTTAATTTGGGACTAGGTCAATTTGTGTGGAATTGTCCCAGGTATTTATTATTATATATTATGCATATGCACGCATAAAGTTTCTACTATTCCAGCCGTTAAAAGCCCTTTGTTGCGAACAAAAAGCTATGTACATATGTAACTCTCGTGGCATTCTCTTGACGGGAGCGCTTGCCCTGCGCCGTGAAAGATGCGCGATTATACTATAAAAATAGTTGTATAATGTGGAGAGTCGTGGTCGAACAAACATCGCAAGTTCGAATCTGACTGTACCAATGAGTTTTTTGAAGTACAGTCATTAGTCACACAACAAGAGTTTACGGTGAAGGAAAACATCGACTGGAAACCTCCATATGTTTGAGAAGAAATTCAGAGGCGGATCTATAGTTATGCTTGAGTAACGGCGATGGACTCGCCATCTGTCACATATACATACATACATACAAATGCTGAGAGTATCGTCTAAATTGGTAGTATGAAAGAACTACATTTAGTCGAATATTCGTCTTACTTGATACGTGGCCTTACTAATGTAAAAGGTTTTTATTCGCTTCAATAGTTCAACAGATTACTTCAAACAAATTAGAAAAACCTTTTTTTTCTTCTCTTCCTTGAGATTACATACAATATGTTCAAAAACTAACAACTTTACCTCTGTATAATACTAGTGTAGATGAGGATGTTGTTACACCTCTGCCTACCCCTTCGGAAGCTCTTATGAAAGGATATGACGAAATAACCTACTAATATTAGAAACGGGAACGTTAAAAGTATGTATGAAGAGGCTGATGAATGTGGACGAAGCGAAAGAGGTATGTAAGTCTAGAGAGTACTGGCGCTCTATACTCTCTGCCTACCCCGTTAGGGACTTGGCGTGATGATATGTATGTATGTATGTAATACTAGAAATGCGATTATTGGTGAGTATTTACCTCTTACACGTAAAACGAATTGGATATTTGACTTTGACACAATTTCGAGATTACACGAGCAATAAAACAATTATTTCGCGGGCGTAATCGCGGACCCCCACTAGTACAGATATAAAGTTAAGTACATATTAACTCCAACCCGTAAAATGTCTTGGCTTGGGCCGCCGAGGCCTCGCTGGCAATTTCGCCGGTCCTTATCTGTTAGTAGCGGTGTGACGCGAGGTTATTTACGCGCCCGGCGCCGCCCGTAATCCCCTATTTATTCCGCGAGATGTATCTGAAAATTAGGGATCACGAGATCCCGCATCGGGGGGTTAATTTGCGGAATTGCAAGATCTTGGATTGTTGTGTTTCGCGGTAATAGGTAGGTACGCTTGCCGTCACGACATGCGCCCATTACATACGTGTTTTGTGAAAACATATTCCTTTTGGTGGAAAGCTTCGTTCTAAAAATGGAAGGTATTTTTTTAGCTACTCGTAATTTTCAGCGCAAATAATATACAAATAAAATATCATGTCTTTACGTTGATATTTTTGTACACAAATAATGACGAGGAAAATAAATTATACATAAGGTGAATAAATATATATTCTCAAACGGATCATTTTATAAATCGTTACTCAAGCACGACTAATACGCCTTTGAATGTCAAACTTTTGCAGGTTTCCTCTCGATGCTTTCCTTCATCTTTCTTGCTTTCTTTCGGCCATGCCTTGGTGGCCGAAAGCTTCGAGTACCAATGAGTTTTTCTTAACTTCAGTACAGTGATTAGACACACCACGAGCTTTACGGTGAAAGAAAACATCGAGAGAAAGCCCGCATACGTCTGAGAAGTAATTTAAAGGCGTATGTAATGTATAGTCTGTGTTTGAGTAACGGCGATGGACTCGTCATCTGGCACGTTGGCAACTAAAACATATCTCTGGCGGAAAGTGGGTGTGTGGGTATGACCTATGCACCTCTATCTACCCCTTCGGGGACCCTTGTGGGAAGGCGTGAGCGCGCACCACAGCTCTTATAAATACTTATTTATCATTCTTTAAAAATCCGTGTAATAAACGGTCGTGTTTAAGTATCATGATTGCAGGTTCACACCCCGTCGGAACGTAGCTACTAAAGACGTTTTTCTGAACCAATTTCCTTGGTTCGAGGTTTACGTATCATAATAATAATAAATAAATAATAAAAAACTTTATTCAGTAACAAAATGATTCATGATTGCAGGTTTGAACCCCGTCGGAACGTAGCTACTAAAGACGTCTTTCTGAACCAATTTCCTTGGTTCGAGGTTTACGTATCATAATAATAATAAATAAATAATAAAAAACTTTATTCAGTAACAAAATGATTCATGATTGCAGGTTTGAACCCCGTCGGAACGTAGCTAGTAAAGACGTCTTTCTGAACCAATTTCCTTGGTTCGAGGTTTACGTATCATAATAATAATAAAAAACTTTATTCAGTAACAAAATGATTCATGATTGCAGGTTTGAACCCCGTCGGAACGTAGCTACTAAAGACGTTTTTCTGAACCAATTTCCTTGGTTCGTCTCACACGACCGTTGTGGTGCCAATATACTGACGAAACCTTCACACCTACCAACTTTTAAAAATAACGTTTTAAGAGTCGTAATGGCTGAGTGGTTCTATCAGTCTGCAACACAAAGATTGCAGGTTCGAATACCGGCTGCACCAATGAGTACATATAAATGCGGAATACGTTTCAAACAGGACAGTCGGCGACACACTGTGAACACTTATATCTTATATACGAACATATAAGATATAAAGCGAGGCCGAAGGAGCGTGTTTGAGTTGCCTCGAGGGCGAACTTGTGAGACAGCCCCCAATCGATGCCCTGCAAATATGGGGCAAGTGGATTTCGGGAAGCGGTTGCTTCCTTCATTATTTTGATGCAAGCTAGCGGCCGGACTAAGTACGTAAGACATGAAAGCAGACATTATTTAGTTAAAGTTAACGGGACCGATTTATAAAAGCCCCAGAGATCCCTGCAGTTTCTCTCGCGTATATTTAATTTCATTGACGGACTTTTTAATAAAGTATTATAATATTATTAATAATCTTTTCAGTTCAAATCAGCTAATAATTTATCTCTAAATGCATATGGATGTATACACGGTACATACACCAAAATTGTTTTTTTTTTATTTTTCCGGCTATCTGTCCGCCTGTCTGTCTGTTTGTTCCGGGTAATCTCTGAAACGGCTGGACCAATTTTAACTGCACTTTCACTGGCAGGTAGCTGATGTTAAAAGGAACAACTTAGAGTACGTTTTCTTTTTTTTTTAGTACTGAACTATATTTTTTTGTTCAATTTCACGCGGCGAAGTCGCGAGCACAGCTAGTTTATATATAAAACTAACTGGGACAGTTAGTTTTATATATAAACTAGCCCAGCTTCGCCCGGGAGAAAAGTTAAATTTCCTGAAACATGATTGCAGCGCCACCTATTGGGTCAATTGTGATTTAAGTTATGCTATCTTGTAAGTTGGATCAAACTGCGCACGGTGTGCAAATTTGATTGAAATCGGTTAATTAGTTTAGGAGTCCATCGCGGACAAACAACGTGACACGTAATTTATATATATTAAGATTATTTTTATATATGTATAAAATATGTGACTGTTTTGATGTCAATAAATATTTATTATTATTAAATTAAAAAACGGACCGTGAAAATCGTATCTAATTCCGTTTCTATCATGTTCCAACAGAGGTCAAGTTGGAGAGGTTTCGATAAGGGTTAACTAACTCATATAAAAATATTTCTAGTAACAGATGCGTATAAGGGTCCCCAAAAGTTAGCAAGGCCCTAAAATCATCTTAGGTTGTGCCTTATAGGGCGACGGCACGGCACAAAGGTTCTCAGAGGGTCAAAGAGGTTATATTAACCTTTGTGAGGGATTCGGTAAACACTGTCCCCGAAAGAACTACTCCTCTATGTGCGCTATCTCACTGATAAGGTTTCATTCCAATTGATTCACGGAGTACAAGGTCGCTTTAGAAAAAAATGGGAATTGAGATACTGATATATTTTATAAATTTACATACATATCATCACGCCAAGTACCTAGCGGGGTAGGCAGAGAGTATAGAGCGCCAGTTCTCTCTGGACTTACATACTTCTTTCGCTTTGTCCACATTCATCAGCCTCTTCATACATGCTCGTCGGTTTCGAGTACTCTTAACGTTCCCGTCCTTGAGACTCCGATCTATTTGATCCAGGTAGTTGGAACATGGCCTTCCTCTGTCTCTTCTTGCACACACTTTTGCTTTGTATATCTGTTTCGTCAATTCGCGTCGTTCGCATTCTTGCTCAGACTTTTACTGCCCATCAACGCCGACATGGCCCCATTCACCTTATTTACCTTATTTTTTTAATTTACTTAATACAATTTATAGTCTGTCACGTTGGCACCTAAAATATTTTTTCGGCGAAGAGTGGGTGTGTTGGTACTACGTACACACCTCTGCCTACGCCTACCCCTTGTGGAAAGATAGATATTATATTATAAAAATGTAAGACGACTAACACAGTTTAATACGATAAGCCTAAAAGCTAATTTTAGTATTAATCATATTAAATTGATATTGTCCTCCCAGTACCACTACTGAGTTATACTCTCCTGGTACATGCCACTATAGGAGTTACAAAAAAAACGTTTGTCCCTAACTCTCAAATATTACTTACCCTGCAGTCTTCCATTCATACAAGTTACTTAAATAAAGAATTGGTAATGAAAGTTTGTTTTTAAATTTATCCTCCATTAAAAGACATTTATCCACAGTTTATTAGGAACATCCCACAATGATTATCCAAAGAGAATACACCACGGAGTTCTACAATGATATTTCTGAAGGGCAACGAGTGAGGACATCCCTGGTGTTGCAAGCAGTAACCGCTTACCATCAGGCGGGCGTTTGCCACCACAGCACAATGATACAATCATGTAAAGAATAACTGTAGATAAAGTGAAAGAGATCTGTAAATCCTGTGCATACTGGCGCTCTACTGTATTTGCCTAGTATGTATAAAATGTTTAATATGTAGAGTTTGGAGAAACTTGTTGTATAATTTGGTCAAGTTTAATATAACTTCAACCTCAGTGAGACCATTAGCTAGCCACAGAGGACAGAGTACATAACAGAGCACAGATATAAGTACAGGCAGAAAAGTCAGGGTAATAATAATAATAAAGTGTTATTCAGCAAACAACAACTCCACCAACAAAAGCAATTGTTGAAACTTCACAAAAGCTCAATTCAGCTTGGCCGTAAGCAAAGAGAGAGCATTTTTAAAACTAGCGCAGTCATTACCGACCGTTTTGTTTTGCATTTACAAATACTACAGTCCTGGCTCCGTTTCTGCGTTTACCTAAATTCGCCCCGAGGAGTGACACAGCGAATTAGTTTAAAGCGGAAATTTCGCGTGCTCACCGTTGTAATGACCACACAGCAACTAAAAGTTTGCTCCCAACCAACCAACTCTGTATTGCGAAACTGACGGCCCCATTCAAACGGCCCACGTCATCGTCGAAAGCCCTCGAATGTGCTACAACGCTACTTTGACTAATGACGGTCCAATAAGTCTCGGTATTTGCACGGTAATGTACAGAAGGCTGGCGGGGAGGTCGTTGCGACGCACACGGTGATGAGGATGTGTACAGATAAGAGTGCTCATAATTGATGATGTAACTAAAGCACGACAAGAGATCTAAATGAATGGCGGTATTGTTTAGACGAAGGGTTCTCTACGAATGAGGCACTTTTACATTGGTATGTATCAAAAGTTGTTGTTTTGTTTAAAATTATATAAGATATATAATTTTCATGTTCTAAAGGTACAAAGACGCAAAGACTGTTACACCTGTGCAGTGTAGAAACCCTCTTTTCGTCGTTAAGCGTCAACGTGACAGATGTCGAGTCCATCGCCGTTTCTCATGTATAACATACGTGTTTGAACTTGTTCTCAAACGTATGCAGATCCCTACGATGTTTTCCTTTGAGTTCGAAATTAATTTTGGAATAATAGTTTATGAACATGATCGTCTGACCAATGAGTTTTTTCTGTACTTAAGTCCAGTGATTATGCCACCGCGAGCTTTACGTAAAAGGAAAACATTTAAAACAGACTTTTAAAGAATGGAACGTAATGTGTGTCTCTAGGTACTGTGTGAAAAAAAGTGGGTGGTATTACGGCTCTGCCTGGCCCTTCACAGAGAGCTGTGAATATATTTCTACACAAATTCTAAAGACTCTTGCCGTATTCAATTTCACAGTTATTACATACCTATGTCCCCATATAAGGTTAACGGCTTGGCTACCAGGGCCCCATACATTTTCATAGTGTTGTCGGCTTATCGAGTAGTAATGGGATAGGAATAACACCGCCGGTGGGAATACCGGCGATTCCATTCAGTTTGGTTCTCTTTACTTACTGTACCGCCCACCTTCGCTTGGTTGAAAAAGTTTTAGTTCCTCAACTACGATCGCAGCGCTACATGTCGGGTCCAGTTGTAAACTATTCTGGAATCCACTTGAGCACACAAAAAAGTTCACCAACTCGTTCCAGCTGTTTAGAAGTGCAGTTACCTACACACGCCCTGAAGAAAAATATTGAAATTCTATCTATTCAATGAGTTTGTGTTCGAATCCCGACTGTACCAATGAGTTTTTCTGAACCTAAGCACTGTGATTAGTCACAACATGGGCTTTACGGTGAAGGAAAACATCGTGAGGAAACTTGCATATGTCTGACAAGCAATTTAAAGGCGTCATGCTTAAGTAACGGTGATGAACTACCAATCTGCTTTTTCTTTTTTTTTATACCACATTGGTGACAAACAAGCATGCGGTCCGCCTGATGGTAAGCGGTTACCGCCGCCTATGGACGCTTGCAACACCAGGGGTATCACTCGCGCGCTGCCGACCCTGCAGGAATCCTTTCACATCCTTCTTGGAGAACTCCATGCTGTACTCTGCAGGGAAAACCTCAACGGGGAGCTCATTCCACAGCCTGAGCGTTCGCGGAAGAAAACTCCTTTGGAACCTGCTACGTCCGGACCTAAAATATATCTACGTCGTTAATTGGGTCTGTGGGTACTACCTCCACACCTGAGCCTGCCCTTTAGTAGACCCTTGCAGGAAGGCGCGTAAATATTAATAATAATATATTGTATTTCTTAAAACTTTTACGACTTAGATGTGAATTTAACTGGAGTTAACGAATCAGCAATAACGAATGCCGCCTACGTGGGCGCTAAGGCAAAACGATGATGTTACCAGAACGGTCCTACTTAAACATAACTAACAATAAGTCAAAACAGGCCTCGGAAACCGCTGAATCACCGTCATTAATAAACCTAACCCGGCAAGCAAATACAATTTCCATGATCATAGCTTTGTACAAAAATTACCATACAATTTTATAAAGGGGCTTTGCGCAGGCATGCGATCATTACTCACCTAGTAATTATGGTGAACTAACTTTCACACGCGACTTCGCCACTTAATAAAAACAACAAAGTGCCGTGGCGGCCGAGTGGTTCGACTAGTCGCCAACAACTCAAAGATACTCAAATATTCCAAAATTGAATCCCGACGGTACAATGAGTTCTTCTGAACTTAAGTGCAGTGATTAGTCTCACCACGAGCTTTACAGTGGAGGAAAACATCGAGAAAAATCCTAAGTTTTAAAAGACATTCAAATACGTCGCCTAGAAGCGATGACCTCGCCATCTATCACGTTGGTACCTAAATATATTTCAAAGGAAAAGAGGGTATGTGGGAATTACCTAAACCCCTGTCTCCCCTTCGAGAACCTAGAGGAAAGGCGAAGATATTACTATAATTTCTTAGCACTAAAGCCTAAATATGAATTTTAGATCACTATTTTCCGATCCCTAACTAGAGGAATTATTGATTGCCCATACAAACTTTCATTTCAACCCCCTTAAGATATTTATTATTCTTGGGTAAATGTCTTTCCCGATGATATGATCTATCACCTGGCCAAATACCATTAAGGTTCGTTCAACAACTTGTACTTGAAAAAATAACAGACAAACAGACAGTTTTTCGCTCGACAATAATATAAGTATGGATGGAATGATTATATAGATAACTGGTGCTTAAGTAATCGTTGGTTTAGTGGGAATATAGCCAT
>JACCPG010000541.1:0-12460 GCA_016069955.1 Drepana arcuata
ATTCTTTATTGCAATTCCACTTATATCTAATACATATTTATTACATTAGAGCCGTGGTGGCCGAGTGGTTCGAGTAGTTACCTGCAACACAATAATTGCAAGTTCGAATCCCGACTGTAACTACCAACAACTTTTCTGAAAAAATACATTGATTAGTTATGATTAACACTGTATTTTCGTGGTATGCCACGAGCTTTACCTGAATACCTACCTGCATACGCTTAAGAAGAAATTCAAAGACGTCTGTTACGGCGATGGAGTCGCCCTCTGTCACGACACCTAAAATATATCTCTGGAAAATAGGTGTATGGAAAGGCGTGAGGTTACTATTATTATTATATTAGAAGCCGTGGTGGCCGAGTGGTTCGAGTAGTTGCCTGCGACGCAAAGGTCGCAAGTTCGAATCCCGACTGTACCAATGAGTTTTTCTGAACTTAAGTACAGTAATTAGTCACACCACGAGCTTTACGGTGAAGGAAAACATCAAGAGGAAACCTGCATACGTCTGAGAAGAAATTCAATGGCGTATGTATAGTCGTGCTTGAGTAATGGACTCGCCATCTGTCACGTTGGCACCTAATATACCTCTGGCGGAAAGTGAGTGTGTGGGTATTACCTATACACCTCTGCTTACCCCTTCGGGGACCCTTGTGGGAAGGCGTGAGGACATTATTATTTTTATTAGGGTATATTATAGGGGGTATAGTATGTGGGGTACAGCAATTTTAGAGAGGAGCAGCAATTATACAGTAGCGATAAAATTAAATTACTAATTTATTTAAACCTTAATTGTGTATATATATACCTATATATCTACTTTAATTTCAGTTTAGAGAATCTTTACTGTATTAAGAAATTACAAAAGATTTCACTTACAAGACAAATTAATTTTACCTTATAAAAATAGCTATATATATAGTATATACCTTATAAGAATTATTTTATGATTGTTGTATGAGTGTGTGTGGGTGTGTAATTTAATAACAAAAATATTAATATTAATAAAAACTTGAGATTATGAGTGTTATCATAGTTAGAGGGCGTTACTTTGGAGCTATCGTGTACCAAAAGGCATTAGGACACACTCGTTTGTGATCAAGTTTATGAATAAAACGATTTTACAGTCTACACAGTGGCTATTATCGATATCGAATTGCCAAACGTGTCTGAACCGAGCTCTAAACAACTCCCAATATATGGATTGAAATCGATACCCTTCATACGATTAAATCCTTTTCTGTTGTCATGTAATTTGGAAGTAACTGGTTTATAATAAGCTGTTATTGGTATGGTTATTAGCACAATAATGGATATAAAAACACACTCTTTTGCCGTCTATCTGTCCTTTCGTCCGGACTGATCTTGGAAACGGTTGAAACGATTCGAAAAGCTATCAAAGAAAAAAGCTCAACGAATAATCGTTGTGGGTTCTTAATGCCACATCAAATTAGGATCTTAAGTTCTTGGGTTCCAAATTTTTGTATAATATTACAATAAAAGCAATTATGAATACCTGCACGCACGCGTAAAGAGACTGTGGAATGTGGGTGAAGTGTAAGAGTCTGTAGACGACTAAAGAGAACTGGTGGTCTACTCTCTATACCTTGTGAGGAACGCTGCGTGATTATACGTATGTAAACGCCTCTTTAAAAACATCTCGAAGTTTGAATGACCATAGTAACCATCAGAATATAGATCTGATTCTTCTTCCTCTTCTTTGAATTTCTTTTTAAGTTTGTCGTTCGTTATTTTTGTGTCATAGAAACATTTATTTAAATCACTTATATATTATTACCCGTAGTGGTCGATTGGTTTGCTAACCTGCAACACAATGATTGCAAGTTCGAATCCCGACTATATCAAAATTTTTTTTACTTATTAAGTAAAGTGTCATTGAAGGAAAATATCGAGAGAAAACAATTACATAGTTTTGCTATTGGCACCTAAAATTTATATCCGGTGACGAGTGACGTACCTACACACCTCTGCCTACGCCTTCGGGGACCCTTGTGGAAAGTCGTGAATATATCTATATCATTGCAAATGTAGCATGTGGTCATTTGTTACAGATCTACAAGGGCCTGGACATTGTGACAGCTAAAGCCAGTCCTCAAGAGCGAGAGTTAGCTCGGCATCATCTCCTAGACATCTTGGAGCCTCACCAAATGTTCACCGTGGTAGACTTCAGGAACAGAGCACTGAAAATTGTATCCTTGTGTATTAAAGAATTAATACTACTTGAACTTAGTTGTAATATCTGTGTTACAATAGCCATGCCGTTTCAATAAATTTGTTCACATCCGTCTTGGCGAAATCCATGCTGTATTCTCTAAAGAGAAAATTTGGTAGTTCGGATGATTTCGGCATCCGCGGAATTTCTAGACTTTCTTGTTCCTAAACGTTGTGTTGTTTTTTATACCACAAAGGTGGCACGTATGCCGGTCACCTGATGGTAAGCTTCTTGAAGAATTCCGCTCTCTGCGGAAAACCTCAACGGGGAGATTTTTTTATTGTCTGAGCGCTCGCGGAGAGTAACTCCATTGAAACCGCGCGGAGCAAGAGCTTTTCCTCGGAATCCCCTTCAATGGCTTTAGGTACGACGATAAATGATTTTGATACTCAATTGATATTTAAAGATTCGTACTCGTCTATAATTGCTCAACAGTTACTATTTCTAATGAATATGCCTCATTGACACACAACACAAATGAGTACACACTTGATTACTGAAGGCTTAGGCAATAATTGTATTTGGATCGTCTAATACAATGACGATTATGTTGGCTACAAATACATAGGCTCCAACCGACGCATGTATGGGAACACCTGTGCTAACACCAACGAGAGCCATAATTGTTTCGATAATGTTAAGAACAATACGGCTTTAATTCTATTGGGAAGTGGGATTGTGACACATTCGACAAATAGTCAGTTTCGTAATGTCTGAACAAACAGTGTAAAAGAGGCGCCTGTGTGGAACACCAGTCGTGGCCTCGTCGCATTTGGTGGACTTTTAACGCCGTTACCAGGGTACTTACTATTTTTCCACTACGTCAGTTATTAAATGTAAATACTAGCTCGAACAACTACGCTTGAGTGTGGTATATTTATGATAGCAAGTTAGCAGGTGTAGAAAGTATATGGACTAGTAATTGTACAACTTTGAAACGTGCTGACAATTTTTATTATGTAGACTGGAGTTGTATTATTTAGCATATTGCTTTTTTTTATTTATTTCGGCTTGCGTTCATAGGAATCATGTTAATACAGTTGCTGTCATCGGGCCTTAATCATTTGCATCCATTTTCCACATTGCACACATTGATTTAGTCTTAGTGGGTCAGGTGATAATATACACAATGATTTACCAAGTTGCCGTGGTGGCCGAATGGTTCAAGTAGTTGCCGACGACACAAAGATCGCAAGTTCGAATCCCGACTGTACCAAATTAGTTTTTCTCAACTTTGTACAGTTATTAGTCACACCACGAGCTTTATGGTGAAGGAAAACATGGGGAGCAAATCTGTATACGTTAGCAATTCTAAGGGGTATGTATAGTCGAGCTTGAGTAACGACGATGGACTCGCCATCTTTTACGTTGGCAAAATATATCTCAGGTGGAAAGTGGGCGTGTGGGTACTACCTATACCCCTTCGGGGACCCTTGTGAGAAGGCGTAAAATGTAGAAGATATTACTTACTCCCAAGTAACTCCGAGCCAGTGACCAAATTTCCTTTGGCGGTCAGTGGAAAGATTTGCCTTTTTTCGCGTCCCGGCCGTTCACCGTATAATCGGATTACGGTTCCCAAAGTAAGATTTAAGTCCATTTGCTGTCAGTGTGTGACTTCTATTCGCGGCCTGCTTATATCTGCGTTATTACTTTCACTCGTACGACGAATGAGGTGTGTCGAGGACTCAGTCAGGCCTTACGACGTTAATTTACAGGTACTTGATTTTCAATAATCAGTTTTAAGATACCATTATATTGATCCCAATTTTTAATGCTCAAAAATATATGACGTTTATGTATTCACGCTTGGGAAACGGCGATGGACGGCGATCCGTCCCTTTGTCACATAAAATATATCCCCGGCGAAAAGCGGGCGTGTGTGTTACTTTGCTATTCTCTTTCTGCCTACCCTTTCGGGAACCCGAGAGAAGCAATCGGGACAAGCTGAGCTTTGTCTTTTAGTAAATGATGTGACGTGCTGATCAATGGCCTCACCTTATACGACTTAAAATCATTAACATTTCCTAATAACAATAAGTATGAGTTTCGAACGTTCCAACTACCTGGATCAAATAGATCGGACCTTGAAGGACGGGAACGTTAAGAGTACTCGAAACCGACGAGCATGTATGAAGAGACTGATGAATGTGGACGAAGCGAAAGAGGTATGTAAGTCTAGAGAGAACTGGCGCTCTATACTCTCTGCCTACCCCGTTAGGGACTTGGCGTGATGATATGTATGTATGTATGTATGTTTAATACCAGTGATATTAAGCCTGAGACCATACATTGTTGCCCATACTAAGAACACTATTAGCCCGCTCTGCAAATTTCAGACAAGGTTGTAGCGTACAAGATTGTAAACACAATGATTTACTGAACAATTTTATAACATTGTTAATAGGTATTTGTCAAGAGTTCGAGGGAAGACATACTGCCCAATAAAGCTTGTGGTATATAACATTCTTGAATTATCCTAGTAACTGTAAATGCGAAAGTGTGTAGGTACGGTTGTTTAAAACTACTGAGCGAAATAAGATGAATTTTGGTACGTATATAGTTTAATTAGCTGGATGAATACATATATATTTTATTTTAGAAAAAAAACAAAGAACATATTTAAATAACTGTCTGAGAGCGTTATAAAGGAACGGATGTGGAGCGAAAATGATGTGAATGAGACTGATGTATGTGGATGAAGCGAAAGAGGTTTGCGTCTAGAGAGAACTGGCGCTCTATACTCTGTGCCTAACCCGTTGGGGTCTTGGCGTATATGTATATGTAAACCAAAGAAAAAAACTGTCGTTGAAATCAATTTTAAAGTTCGTGGTGACATCTCTCTACTTAAGTTCTTATTAGTAAAATGTTATAAAAGAAAGTTTTATCTTAACGGAACATTTACATAAGAATGTACGACCTGTCCCGTTACGTACACTTAACAATTTTGACTAAACGATGCTCAATATATTTCACATTCCATACCAAATAGAATAATTATGGCAATTTGAAATAGTTACTACGGCTCATAAATTTGATAGCGTCACCTTTACAAGTATCTAACGTGAAAACTGTAACGAGAAAGCAGATGAACGATAACTACAATATGTTATTTTATTAAGCTAATTTCCTCGCGTTGTATTTCTTTACCGTAAAGTTTCAGACGTAACAGGGTATTTGAAATTACAGAACTTAATGACATGTTCGAACGGGCAGGCTTTACTCTGTAGATGACTTCTTTAACTCTGCCCCACGTCTTTTCTTATAAGCCCTAACGACGTAGGCAGGTATTTAGGTGCTAACGTGAATGATGGCGCCGTTTCAAACATATGCAAATTTCCTCTCAACGATCTCCATCACCGTAAAGCTCGCGGTGAATAATCACTGTATTTAAGTTCGGATAAACTCACTGGTACAGTCGGGATTTGGACTTGCAACCTTTTTGTTGCTGGTGACTAGGTACTCTAACTTTTCTACCATCACGGCTTAAGCATTTTAATTATTTACTTTTACGAATGGGACTCAAACAGGAAACCCTACTTTAAGATCCGCTTCTGAGGATCGATTTTTGAAGATTCTGTCCCACCGCTCACATACTGGCGCGGCCAACTAGTTACGCGCGGACTATAGCAGTAATTATCGACATGAAATCAAGGTTTGCAAGCTTCCGGCCACTTGACGATAAGCGCTAACCGTGGTCTATACTTAGTGCTTGCAATTACCGGGGAATCACTCATGCGTTGCCAACTTAGTACTGAGAGGAGTATCTGTGCTAGCAACTTTAATGGCTATATTGAAATATCTTTGCCAGCACAACCATTTAAAATGGGAAGAGATGGGGTTTTGAATATGCCACGCGATAGAAGTACTACTTCGTGGTGGAGATGTTGCATCAGTCGAGAAACAATTTTGAATGGATTATCAATTATGCTCTACATGTCTCTCTGTCTCTATCTCTTTCTTACACATACAGAAATCTAATTTTACTTTGCACCAAGTTGGCACAGATTACGTGTGACCCAATAAATTTTTTTTTTAATAAATTTAAAAAGGCTTTGTTATTAGTTGCCATGTGACTTGTAAGATGTTAGTTTACAAACGTGCGTTCCATGTTGGATAAATATTTGATGATGAGGATTATCGTTGATATGAGTCTTAAATTACTAAGCACTAGGAATAATAGGTATTATCCATACATACATACACATATATCATCATCATCATATCCCTAACGGGGTAGACAGAGAGTATAGAGTGCCAGTTCTCTTTAGACGTACATACCTCTTTCGCTTCGTCCATTCACCAGTCTCTTCATACATGCTCGAATTCGAACTTGCTACCTTTACATTGCAGGCGACTACTTGAATCACTCGGCCACAACGGGTCAGTAATATTACATTTCCTTTAGTGCTGTTTTGACAAAAAACACCTACATACATCTATAGATATCTCAAGTCCAATAACAGAAGCTGATTAAATTGTAATAAACGACAGTCTGTTATCAATGGACATTGGAATAAACCAGACCTTTTGAACTCACCCGAAATTCGTATCTGAAGATAAATGTATCCAAAATAAATCACGTGGGACTTTATCTCTAGACTTGGATGGTTTTCATTTAAAACTCTCATCGGTACATGCATGAAAAAAACATCAATGACTTACTAAATAATACAAAAAACGCACTCACATATCATCACGCTGAGTCCCCCACGCGGTAGGCAGAGAAAGTAGACAGTTCTCTTTAGACTTATAGGCTTCTTTCGCTCGCTGGATTTGAGAACTCTTAACGTTTCCAATTCTTGTGTGTTCGATCGCTTTAATCTAGATAGTGTTGGATCGTGCTCTTCCTCTTCCTCTTCTTCTACATTTTCGCCTTTCACTGCTCTTCGCTCTCTTTCGCTTTTTAAATGTGATATCATTATAACTTCGAAGATGGTGTGTTCCTTAAAGATACTCTTATAAATCATAAAAAATCAGTCAAAGATTATCAGTTCTCTTTAGATTTACAAACCTCTTTCCCTTCATCCGCATTCACCAGTCTTACACGCACGCTATAGATAGTACCTTCCACGAAGACGCGCTGCAGTTGAGGGGTTCGAGGGAGTTACTATGAGTTATGACTCGACTCCATTAATTTTCGTGTGCGTCCATAGGTGATCAGTGTGTACCGATAATACTCGAACCACCAACAGACCATCAGGCGGACCGCATGCTTGTTTTCCACCCGTGTAAACTATGAGGATCAATAGTGGGGCGCGTCTTCGTGGATGACAATATTTATCCCTTAATGATGTTAAATCACAAACACTGGCTCTGCACCAAGTCAAATCTGAAGCACAATTATGTTAGAATGTAACCATTACATCACTAACCATTATTCTAGTATCAGTCATCTTTATAGAGGCTGTTGAACGATCGATAATGGATGATAGAGATACTGTATCTGCTTCTATTGAGATACAGTCATTAATATTGTTGTCGTCTCTCAAATACATTGTATTGTTTGGTGTTTGCTTTGTTATTGTGTCTAGTCGAGACTGCTGGGGTTGAGTTATATTTATTATATACTGCTGATTCCCCATACATTTGTAGGTTCATCACGCGAGCCCACAATATCCCTGAAGTGATAGGCAGTGGTAATTACGCCCACTTATATATACAAGTGCCGACATAAATGATGACTAGTCCGGCCTTACCGTTAAGTTTTTCTCACAAGTATGCAGGTTTCCCCACGGTATATTTCTTCACCGTACATAATTGAATAAAAAATAAATACTAGGGTTCACATGTAACCTTACTATGCAGATATAATCTTTTCACAAGTCCATTGCCGCTCTTTTGTAGATTGTGATGTGGGTCTTGCACTGCGCGGTTTTTAAGAGATTTCTTCCGCTAACGCTCAACCTGTAAAATGAGCTCTCCGTTGAGGTTTTCTCCAGAGAATACAGCGTGGAGTCCTTCAAGAAGGGTGTAAAAAGATTCATGAAGGATAGTACGCGACTGATACCCCTGGTGTTGAAAGTGTCCTGTTTTTTTTTATTGAAAACCAACGGCATTATTACAAATATAGACTTAAGAATTATATATTATTTGTAAGGCTAATAAAAGGTAAATATGTTTGTAAGGTACTGTAAACAATTACTAAAGGTATGTAATCAATTTAACAATAAATAAATTAATTAATTCGTTAATTCGAGCACACAACCCTAGAAGCAGTACCAAGTACTAACTGACAACAGTATATATATATATATATACTACATATAATATATAGTTATAACAAGGTATATTATAAATTATGGCAATGATTTACCTATCACAATTACAGTGCGAAAGTGACAATTGATGAAAACAAATCTGATATCCCTCAGCAGTGTTAAGTTACATCATCCGTGTCTAATAAGGGCTATAATCTTTGATGCCGGAGCAAAGCAAGGGTTTTCAAGTTCAATTTTAAGTTCGTGCTTTTAAAATACATTGCTGTATGTAGGTTTTGAATTTATTCTTTGAACTTTGGCGGCGGTAACGGGTTACTATTACTCTGACGGCATATATGTTCGCCCTTAGTAATATAATTAAAAGGACTTTGGATGTTGGTTTAATCAACGTGGAGAGAATCAATATAGGTTGTAACCTTAAATCATTATTTATTTATTTACAATTAGCACGACAACGTGGTCATTTACGCTAATGTGGAGGTATAAGTTAAAAAAATACATATGAGTAATAATAATATAATAATATATCCTCACGCCTTCCCACAAGTGTCCCCGAAGGGATAGGCAGAGGTGTATAGGTAATACCCACACACCCACTTTCCGCCAGAGGTATATTAGGTGCCAACGTGACAGATGGCGAGTCCATCGCCGTTACTCAGGCACGGCTATACATACGCCTTTGAATTTCTTCTCAGACGTATGCAGGTTTCCTCTCCATGTTTTCCTTCACCATAAAGCTCGTGGTGTGACTAACCACTGTACTTAAGTTCAGAAAAACTCATTGGTACAGTCGGGATTCGAACTTGCGACCTTTGCGTCGCAGGCAACTGCTCGAACCACTCGGCCACCACGGCTCATCAGTAATAATAAATAAGGTTAATATAAATGTATTACCGAGAAGAAGATGGCCTTCTTTTTGCGTATGCCAGACATCATTCAAAATCACCTTCCATTCACCTGCCAGCACATCAAATTCAGGATTTACACTTGAGTCCAGGAGGGCATTGAGTGCTGTCAGTGACCTCGGGATCGGAGACTGAGCGTGCGCCACTGTTCGGCAATATGGCACCGCGAACAGTTTGAGCTTTCTATTTCGGCAATAGTTTTTGGGCACAAAGAAGCGCGATAGTCCTCTGTGTAGGTCGGACGCATCAAGTTTCCCATGTAGGATTTTGCACATCGTTACTAGTTGGTCGTTAGTGCGTCTTACCTCCAAAGAATCATGAGTCCCTAACGGGGTAGGCAGAGTGTATAGAGCGCCAGTTCTCTCTAGACTTACATACCTCTTTCGCTTCGTCCACATTCATGTCCACCTAATGTTGTAATCCTTATATTTCCTTATCGACCAATTCAGATAGATAATCTTATACAAGAAGAGAAAATGCCAATAATTGTCGGCGGGACTAACTATTACTTGGAGTCGATTGTGTATAATATCTTAGTAGAAGATATGGACGACGATCAAGCTTTGCTCTGGGATGAGAGCAGAAGGAAAAGAGATTTAGATGAATCTGAGAGAGGCGATGAAGTACCGAGTAAGATTCCAGCACTGACTGACGGTGAAACAATTGCAGTCAGTGCTGGAACTGCATCAAAAGAGAATGTAAAAGGAGATGCAGAAACTACAATAAGCAAGGAAAAGCTCAAAGAAGATGTTGATAACGAGAAAAAATTCACCAATGAAGAAATACATGCAAAGTTGAAGGCCGTGGATCCCGTCATGGCAGGCAGGCTGCATCCGAACAATAGGAGAAAAGTCTTGAGGTAAGTTAACATAAGTACGTACATTGTTGATTATAAATTTTTCATACATTTGCCGTGGTGGCCGTGTGGTTCTAGTAGTTGCCTGCGACACCAAGATTGCAAGTTTGAATCTCGACTGTACCAATGAGTTTTTCTGAAGTACAGTGATTAATAACAACACGAGCTTTACGGTCAAGGAAAACATCGAGAGGAAATCTGTATACGTCTGAGAAGCAGTTCATAGTCGTGCTTGAGTAACGGCGATGGACTCGCCATCTGTCACGTTGGGACCTAAAATATATCTCTGGCGGAAGGGTGTTGCAAGCGTCCATAGGCGGCGGTAACCGCTTACTATCGGGCGGACCGCGTGCTTGTTTGTCACCCATGAGGTATAATAAAAAAAAAAATGGGTCCTACCCACCCATCGCTGAATGAATAATAATATATATCCCCACGCCTTCCCACAAGGGTCCCCGAAGGGGTAGGCAGAGGTGTATAGGTAATACCCACACACCCACTTTCCGCCAGAGGTATATTAGGTGCCAACGTGACAGATGGCGAGTCCATCGCCGTTACTCAAGCACGACTATACATACGTCTTTGAATTTCTTCTCAGACGTATGCAGGTTTCCTCTCGATGTTTTCCTTCACCGTAAAGCTGAATGAATATAATGTAAATTCGATCGATCAAGAAACTTCGGCGTCTTTTAATATGTTTCGTTGAAGTTATCTCGTCTCGTATATAATATAATAACGATATATTACATCTTTGTTATATAACAGAGCCCTGACGTCCATTCAAAATAATAATATCCACGGAAATAAGTTTTATGAATGAACGACTACTTGGAACATGTTGTCTATAACTCATTCTTGAAATGAGTCGAGCTCTTAACTATCGCCCTTAACACGCACGGAATAAGAACTATCGAAGTTGTATATATGTATAAATATTTTAATATACGCCATAACAGATTTATCTATTAATGTCAGAGTTCACGCGGAGTGTGTCAGTTTAATCAATAAAGTTGTTTCGTCCACATTATTTATTGACTTTTGGACGTTGAGCAATTGTAATAAAGATTATATTCGCGTATCTAATCTGAAACTATTTGTAGCCAGAAACTTTATACTTGACCAACATTGTACTGGAATAGTATCATTGATACCTTGTTTGATGATTTGTGAAGTTTCAGTTTCAGACTCTTTGGTTTTGCGTATTTTTTTCATTTTTTTTATACCTTTAGGGTGACAAACAAGCATGCGGTCCGCCTGATTTATCGTAATATTTCATACTAGCTGACCCGCCCAGCTTCGCCCGGGTGAAAAATAAGTTTTTTTTTTATTAACGACCCCGCGCGTTCCAACTTAAGAGGGAAGTTCCATAAAATCCGTTCTTAGCTGACCTCTACACCGCGTCAGGAATACTCCTACCAAATTTCAAGTCAATCGGCCTTATAGTTCCTGAGATTTCGTAATGAGTGAGTTCACAAATGGGATATCCTAATATATATATAGATTATACGTCAGATTTTTTCATTTAGATTAGGACGAAATAAATACATAGGAACATATCATCAAAACGACTTCCTCACGGTGGAGGCAGAGTGAATATCAGGATGATGCGAAAGGGCACTAATCTTGCCTACCCCGTGTGGGATATTATGTAAGAATCTCCACTAAATAAAGTCTTAATCTTGTCTGTCTGTAACGTTTTGCAGAACCTTAGCAAAAGACCTGACCTGACCTGACCTATAGTCATGTCTTTTAAAAAAAAACACAATCAAGGGTATAAAATAATGTCACAATTTTGTATTGTAGTTGTTGATATCGCGGGTAACGTCACGGGCTGCAACTAGTATAATAATACATTATTACGGTTCTAATTTATCCTGAAGTATCAATTTCAATTGGTAGCATTTTTGCTACGTTTCATTGAAATCGTTACAAAGGGATCATAGCTATTAGCGGGAACTCTTTACTGATAATGAATGTCACGTTTTTTAGGGTCTAGTAGCGTCATCTCGTGGCTATACAACTAAACAATTATTACATAACAGTTACGAAATAATTGGATGAATTATCTCGTGGCCTTGATTCTTAACTTTTATGTCACATTGACACAATATTTTTTATTTCCATATGAGTTTTAAACAATGAAACAATTTAAATGTGTTTATGACGCGGACCGCATACTTGTGAACCTTATACCTTAATGGTTTGAAAACCAATCCGCCCGGGGATCGAATCCGTTACACTCGTAATAATG
>JACCPG010000541.1:13460-75460 GCA_016069955.1 Drepana arcuata
TAGTAAACGTTTTAGCGGGAGACAGACGCCCCGTCTGCGTCCTCGGACGCCCTTTGCCCTTCGATCATAGAATAAAAGCCAAACACTTTCAGAACGACTCTTCGATACATGATGGTATGTCCATCAAATCAAATCAAAATATTTTTATTTCACATAGACCTAGGTGGGAACTTATAAAACGTCGAAAAAGATGCTCGGTTCGGTTTGGTCGTTTCCATGGAGAAAAAACCGGCAAGAAACTCCATGGTTACTCTTTTCGTTTACATCGTTACATCGTTAACAGAATCACTTCAATACATATATTTGTGAATGTCTTCACAGACAGACACGAATGAAAAATGAGCGACACAATTTCCAATTACATTCACTGCACTACAAATTCAGAAAAACCTAATTGATATCATTGGCATCTGAATCTGCTGCTTAGCTGTGATGATTACCTAAACCACTTTGCCACTATGGTTTTTTATTCCAAGTTATTCATTACTTTATTATAAAATTACTGACATTACTGACAAATAAAAAACTTAAATTAACTACAGCCTATGTACAACTAAGCCTACAAAAAAATGAAAATCTTTAATCATGTTTCTTTCATTAGGCTAACAAGAAGTGCTTTCAAACCGTCAGATTCTTCCACGAGATCCGGAGAGTTTTTACTGACTTGGAATCCAGCAAGAAACTCAGCTCTATTGTACTACCTAAATTATTTTCATTATAGTCATGTATGTGGAGGAGCTGTGTAGTCAAGGCACTTATATATCAAGTATTTGTACCGCAGTAATTTCTTCATTTTCACACACTTCATTATTATCAGCATGTAGTTCTTCGAGAAGGGCGTGAAAAGATTTCTGCAGGGTTAGAAATACGAGACCGACACCCCTGGTGTTGCAGGCGTCCATTGGCGCCGGTAACCGTCAGGCGTAGATTATGCTAGTTTACCTATCACCTTCTTGGTAAAAAAATACGTAACAATGACCAACCTGAATGAGAACAAATTCATTCAGTCGAACTTGAGAAACACCGACAGTCTCGTCATCTCTCACGTTGGCACCAAACTAAATCTCTGGCGAAAAGGTGTTATTACACCACATGTGTAAACCATCGGGATAGGAAGGCGGGACGCCTCTTACCTCTGGTCCTAGCAATCGGATTGAAAACAAGTTTGCAGTTCATTGCCGAATTTTAAAGGAAGGTTATTGTATATTTGATATCATATCTTCGGCAATTAAGTACCTGGGGAAAATATTGAAATCGAGGCACAGCTAATGAATAATACATACGACCTATGAGTACCTGCTGAGATTATTATAAATAGTACAAAAAATACTTATAGAATTGTTGGCCATACTGAATTCGGGTCTTACTCTTTGATCGTCTAGTCTCGCCGACGAAGCAAGTACGCGCGCACCGAGCTATTCCGGCGCCCTTTTCGTCCTCCCTCCGGGATAACCAAGGAGGAACTCGCCCCGGGCTTATGGTGAGCAAACATCATCTGCGACGCAGTTTATGAGCAACAAGCCATTGACACAAAGATTTAGGGATGGATTTTCTTTCTCCTATCTTTGAGATTTTGCGCTTTTGAGAGGCAATTGGTTGATCTTACTTCTGTGTATAAGAATTATCTGGATATTCTAACAGATTGAACTCAGCCTAAACAAAGCAGCGTGTTTACCTATAGACTGTGATGACTTCCACGCCTTCCTACAAGGTTATGCGAACAGGTATCCACACCCTCTCAAGCTGCTTACGTGACAGATGTTAAGTCCGTCGCCGTTTCCCAGGCACGCCTATATATGCAGGCTTCCTCTGCATATGTGTATGCTAAACGATTATTGTAGTATATGGACTAGCAATTTTTTTTTATGTATTTCATCGGAAACTTTTCCAAAAAACGGCGAGACCAATAGCCTCCAGCCAGGCACTTCTTCGCTCGCTTTGCCGACTTGCGAGCTAAGGAGCTGGTGAATTTAAATGGTTTTTAGGACTGGTTTAATGGTACTGCTGTGGGTCAACGTGCCGCTTTCCAAGGGGCTTAATTACTAGCAGGCTAGCAGAAACAGGAGCATTTCTTATCTCGCGCGTCGCCGGCCTTATATTATATAAGAAAATGCAGATTAAGGCATACGCTTCGTTAATATTAACTTGTATAAAAAAAAAGTTCCATATGGCTTGTCGTGTCTTTCAGGAGGCGCCGTGTCAGTCACGTAGGCTCAGTGAGTTTCCACTGCACTTGGCTATATTTAAATCAGTTCGAACGCCGTTGAGAAAGTATTTGGGTCAAATGTTTGCTTTGCTTTGTTGCCCACTTAATGATGGAAATGTCTTCTGCGCTACTTTTCTAATACCAAAATGTAAAGACGTTAGTTTTTAGAAATCTACTTCCTCTATGAGGTACCTTAGACACTATAGAATCGGAAATCGGCTGTTGGCGACACGACGAAGTAGTTTATACTTGTTTTGCCACTGTCAAAGTTTAGTTTTTAAGGTTTTACCTTTGACAGTGGCAAACAAGTAAAAAAACTGTCAGTTAGAAAAAAGACGTCAGTAAGACGTAAGTTGGACGTAAATGGTAATATAAGCTGGTAAAGTAAAAGGTTTCCAGCACAAAAATATAGTTTTTCTCCCTACACACATCACTTCGTCTGAAAGGTTAACATCGACACTGGATTAAAATAACTATCTAAATATGTATATTTATTACGCCAAGTCCCTCAGAGGGTTATGTATCTCTTTCTTGTCTTACAGACCGCTTTCGCTACATCCAATTTCACCAGTCTCTTCATCAAGGGTAATTACTCAGTGGAATAAATGCAACCCTATCATTTTTAATGTAAGAAAACTGTATTAACATGTCAGAATAATCATGATGGGATTAATGGATGGTAATGGGGATGTGATTTTCGAGACATGGTTTCGTCCCACTGGTGCCTATAGGTACCTACCTAATATATGGACCAGTGGGACGACTAAATGAATAAAAAACATTTTTGTGTTTGTTTTTTTTGTGACCCTCAAATATTAGGTTGGATTTTCATTTAAAAAAACCTTACTATTTGAACGATTCTGCCCCTGACATATAAAAAAAAATATTGTTTTGAATGTTAAAGTAACGGCATTTATACAATTTGTACGTAGTAAACGTATCATGGGAAACAAAAGATACACAAAAAATGGTTACGGGACACCTCTAGTGAATAGGTAACTTGATCACCTTCATGTGCACCGACAGCGGACGACTACAAAGGTGTGTTGTTACCGACCCGTTAGATAATAACACCTTGTTTTAAAATACATACACGATGCAGGTGCATGATATCAATGAAGTACCGTTAATTGTAACCTACGTGAAGCCATTAAAGAGGAAAAAATATTGTATGTAGGAAGAAGTCGCTTGCAAAGTAACGATGCAGGTCCAAGCCCCGGTGGTTAGTACCAATGACTATTTCTGAGCTTCTATCTGCTTTTGCTTTAAGCCCCACGAAGAAACCTACCATTTGAAAAGCTACATACGTTTTAGAGCAAATTCAAAAAGGTATGTGAAATCTTACTTATATGACAGACAGACAGACTCTGTCACGTTGGAACCTAAATATATTTAAGGCAATTTTGTTGACTTTTTGCGTATTGGCATTAGCAGGGTTCCAGTAGGGTAAGAAAAGTGTTGTTTCAAACTGAGAATGGTTGTGACAGGCTAAGACAGATTACGTGACAATCTAAGACCGGTCGCGACAGACTGAAGAATTGTGTCGTGACAAATATTGGGATGAGAACAATGTTCATAAATTGTGAGTTCTCACTAAAAGGTAATTAATGAGTATGAGCCTACTCATTCATTCATACTTGTTAATTATTTTATTCCAAAATTAAAACGACGAATGCCTGATGATTATGAAAAGAGGATAAGTGCGAGTTTCTCGCGTATCCAGGGTTCCGTGTATAATTTTTTTAAATATTGGTTCATTTATTTTTAGTATTGTATTTTCTTGTCATTTATGACAATTTAAAAACAACTATAAATGTTAGTGCCAATAGAACGATTTTAATATAAAATCCTGCGTTACATGGAAAACCAGTTTGATTTTTCGTGTCATAAATTTCATACAAGATACATTATTTACTGGGTAAACTTAAGGATATAAATTTTTTACAAAGGCTATTCTGTTTTTCCAAAAAAATAATACTATTGAAAACCGCTGCATTTTAGAAAAACAAAGGCCTATTTATATGTTTTTGTGTTTGTTAAGTCTTTTGTGAGGGGTCTCTTGTCCAATTAATCGGCTTGTTTATTAAGGAATTTTATTTTACTTTTTTTTCATTGTTTTCTTTTTATAAATAATAAGATTGTTTTTTTATGTATAAGACCGATTACCGGGTATACCTGCTAGTCCTATCCGCCACAATGCATTGGGTTTATCGACCGCATTGGCTTGCAGTCCGCAACAATATTTCAGCAGCAGTTGCTTTCGCCTTGTTTTTAACGAAGCTAGGCCAACCAAATGGTGAATGAAGCCGATTGATAAAGATCCGTGTAGTTTTCCCGATATGACAGGCAGACACCGAAGCAAAGCATTAAATAAAAAAGGTTTCCTTCTAGCAACTTTAGCTACAGATCCCTAAAACCTGTTTTAAAGCAGATGAATTTCTATTTACTTAAGTTTTTGTTGTTATTTAAATTAGGATAATGAAGGCAGGTATTGTGTTAAACATCGCTAATGCACAGCACACATACGTACAAATGCATAATTTGCATCCATAATGCGCTGTAATTAGTCGATTGTTTATGCAAATACGCAGCGCATGGGGGTTCGCCGAAGTCGACGCAATGGCGTAAAGCTTGGGGCTCACTGGGGAAGCACTGTACAGGGTGCCTCAAATATGTAACTGGCACAATGGAAACAAATGAAAATTATACAAAAATTTTCCTGGGGTGTTCTCCGATTATGATACAAATCGAATCTAAACCATTCCCGGATCCACCTGAAGACACACAGAAAATTTCATTAAAATCGGTCCAGCCGCTTAGGAGTTCAGTGACAAATACACGTACAGAAGAAATATTATATATAAAAAAATAGATACCTATCCTCACGATGATTCTTTGGCCGTAAAGCTATTGGAGTGGCAAATATTTTTTCCCAAGCTTAGATAAATATTAGGCACTTAATCTGCATATCGACGATTTACATTGTAAGCAACCAGATGATTTCATGACTGAAACGACTAAATTAAGAATTATGGATTTTACGTTCAAAAGCACCCAGTGTGCATCGATATTAACGGGCGAAAATTCCTCGCATACCATACCGGCTCAGCTTTATTTGATACGACCACTATATTTAGAAACGATAACCGTTTGCACGAAACTATCTAGCTTTAAATGTTGTTATAAACATACAAACGCCACCAACCTTTTAGTTTCTCAAAAGGATCATGAGAAATAAACGATCGTAATAAAAAAATACCTTCTTTCTTGTACACAGATTTATATAACCTGCCTACAAAATCTACAATACACCCATATTTGCCCGTATTTCGGCGCATACTTAGTTCTTGTCGACGTTCATGTGGTGATAAATTACTGTACTTAAGTTCAGAATACCATCGGATCTTTGCAATCCTGTCTTTACAGACACAGGAAGATCACGTTTTAACTTCCTAGATCAAGCCGATCGACCATCTCTTTTCTTAACGCTACCAACGTTAGGAGTGCTCGTAACCGGTAAATGTGTATAAGAAAACTGACTGATGCGGATGAAGCGAAAGAGGTTTGCAAGTCCACGGAGAACTGGCCCTCTAGTTTCCTAATCCGTGATGGACTCAGTGTTGACTTATGACTATACTTAACAGGCTGTGCTTATTCAATCGTTCTGCTACCACGCTTATATAAAAACGCTAAATGTCCAACCCATACTTCTACCTTGTAGCTTTACCACTCCGTCAATGGTATGGTGCTCTTGTCTCAGCGTTAAAGATATTTCTTTTACTACAATTTGATGGCGAAGCGAGATCTGAATCTGAGACCTTCACTATACCGCTGAGTGACTCTAATCCGAGCTCATCGTCATTCCGCCTCATGTGTCAAATTTGGCGTTTTGGAGAGCGCAAATATAAAACCTTTTTCGTTTATAATGTACTGAATCTGTTGCATGTACACGAATGAGGGTCAAATAATTTATGGTCTTCGGTTTATAGTTTTAATAAAATGCGGGGCGTGTGTAAATATACCCATAAACTATTAGTATGATTATATGAGTATATCTAAAAATATTAACATTTCCGATTTCATTTAGATGTAGGACATGACGACATTATCCACAAACGAAGATTGTTTTTTTTTCTACAATGTTTTTTTTAATTAGGTATGTTGCAAATTATATATTTTTGTTTCTTCCCGATTGATGTGTCACAGCATTTTCTTTCGTTATAAATCGTGATCGCTAGTCCGTGTCTGTTTTTCGTCTCAAAGGTTTGCAGGATTCCTCTCCATGTTTTCCTTCACCGTAAAAATCTTGGGGTGACTTTATACTGTACTTAGGATCAGAGAAACCTATTGGTACATGTGGGATACGAACTTGCAGTCGGGTTGCAGGTACTCGGACCACTCGGCCACTTCAAATAATAAATTATTACATACATACATATCATCACGCCAAGTCCCTAACGGGGTAGGCAGAGAGTTATTAATAAATTATTAATATTATTTAATGGCACCATTACGCATCTCCATTGGTGACGTCGATAATGATAGCATATTTCCAATATGGTTTTACTTAACCAACTTCACAGCTTAAGTCTCGGCTAAAGCCGCCTTTTGTAATAAGGGGTACAGTTTTACTATTCACTTTACTGCCAGTACACGAATGGCGAAAACAATTTCAGTTTATGCCCATTCTTACAATTAACATTTTATTGCTTAGTTCAGCGGTCGTATTTATAAACGACAATTACTCAAGCTGTCCCTTTCTCTCATCGGGTTTCGAGTATGGCAATTACAAGTCATACTCGGTCGATGTAATGAGTAAAGCCAAACGCCGTAGCTTATTATACACATACATACATATTGCACTCCGAGTCCTTCACGGAGAAGGTAGAGCGGCAGTTCTCACTAGACTTCAGATCTTTTCAGACGACGCTCATTCGCATCATCTACATCAAAAACAACTTTGTTATTCTACGATACTTTCGCAAATTCTTATCTTCACAGGACAGAGTTTCCGGAAGTATTCGTGTTCTTTATAACCCGTTCTTTTATATGTATAGTCATCAGATTTATAAGAAATAGGAACAAGGCTATATACCAGTGGCTCTAGATAAAATCCTTTTTGGTTAGCATTGACGCTATACGACATATGGCATGTCGTACAAATTATTACATAGCGCGCCCGCTAAGAAAAAGATCTTGTCTAGAACCGCTGAGGTATTACCGGTAGTGTGAAAAGATAAATGCCAGCACTGCTCTTCTAAGAGTACCTGGAAACCTTACTCATCGCAAGAGCCACTACCCAAGAGCAGAGCGAGTTTTCTGGGAACATATTATATACGTGGAGCTAAGACCACCAATTCTGAGAGGGAAATCTTTTGCGCCTTATCTCTCTTCAGCTGCTCTGCTAGGACAACCCTAGGATCACGTGTAAGCCTCATACCGCCTTATTATTAACACAAGTTCTCTTTGTTTATCCGTGGTGCCATACCAGCTCTTTTATCGCCCTATAATGATTATTAAATGATCACGATCTTCACACTTAGTATAATGTACAATAAAATTTCATAGTTTTATATCTCGCGTTTCCTTTGTCATGGGTGTTAATTTATGTTTAATTATATGCTGACCATTATCCGTACCGTGACTACTTGGTATATGATCCAAAAACGGTATGAGTAGTACTTCCCTTTCCACAGGGGTCCGGGTTTGGTGGTGGTAGTCCTGAAATGGTGCGCAGAGGTGTGTCGCTAGAAATATATTAAGGTGCATTGTGACAGATTGCAAGTCTGTCGCTGTCGTAACGCGACTATACATACGTCTTTGGAATTCTCTCTTAAACGTTTGCAGAATTTCCATTGTTTGTCCCTTCACCGTAAAGTTTATGGTGAGATAATTCACTGTACTTAAGTTCGACTGTGAAATAGAACATGTACTTTAAGATTAGAAAAACCTAATTGATACAGAACGGGTTTCAAACCTGCAATCATGATGCATGTGTGCCCCGCGTGTCCACCCGCGCTAAATTCTATTACAAAATCTAGCCACGTTATCATTTTTTTTTGCTCCGAATAATTTTTTATGCCATGTTTCTATACGAAACACTGACGTCACGTTATGATAAATTAATATTGTTTATTTTCATGAATTGTATGGACAGAGTTTAGTAACCTTTATGATAATACAAAATTAATGTATTTTATTGTATCTGAATTATTCAAAATTAGATTTGTATCTATCTGTACGGTCTCAATTAGGGTTTTTATTACATATACAATGTTATGTCTCAGTGCGTACAAAATTAGCCCTATACATACAAATGTAGACACGTATATAGTATATTCATCCTCACGCCTTCCCACAAGGGTCCCGAAGGGGTAGGCCGAGGTGTATAGGTACTACCCACACACCCACTTTCCGCCAGAACATATATTAGGTGCCAACGTGACAGATGGCGAGTCCATCGCCGTTACTCAAGCACGACTATACATACGCCTTTGAATTTCTTCTTAGACGTATGCAGGTTTCCTCTCGATGTTTTCCTTCACCGTAAAGCTCGTGGTGTGACTAATCACTGTACTTAAGTTCAGAAAAACTCATTGGTACAGTCAGGATTCGAACTTGCGACCTTTGAGTCGCAGGCAACTGCTCGAACCACTCGGCCACCACGTACATTCATAATACAATTATTATTTATTTATAACAAGACGTGCCTAATGGTTTAAATTTGATGTGTTTCCCCGAAGGGGTAGGCAGAGGTATATAGGTAGTACCCTTCCCACTTTCCGCCAGAGATATATTTTAGGTACCACGTTGGTACTCAAAATATATTTCTGGCGGTAAGTGGGTGTGTGAGTACTATCTATACACATCAGCCTATCCCTTCCCGGACCCTAGTGGAAACGCGTGAAGATAGTTTATTTTTTTAAAGTAGCCTCCCCATGCCTTTGCAACTCAGGTAAACAACCTACTACCTACACGCACAAATAGGTAGGTAACACAATAACGCCAAGCAAATCAACCTGCGAGACTCCTTTGCGGTCTCAGCCATCTGTCATATGGAGACATATGGTCCGTTTTTACGACCCCACGATTTGTTTGTACTATCGTCCCTTTCTCTCTTAAGAGGGATCGTGCTATACCCGTCCCCTTCCCTCCTAGCCTTCCTTCAAGGTACGGGAGTAATTGAAATTGAACACTGCATGCGGGTTAAGAGAAAGGACTCGACTTGTCAAAGATTATGCATGCTTTCAGTTAGGACAGTCAATGCTCTCGTGGTATTTGGAAAGGCAATAAAAACATTGTAACACGTACAATTGAATATCTTATCTAATGGACGAGTAATGGGGGAATTATGCTGGTTTTATTACCGCTCTAACAATAATTTATAAGCTAAAAATAGCTTATTCACTATGGATAGTAATTTATTTTAATTGTCGTTTGTTTTTTTAACCCTATTCTTTGCATATAAATCTCAGGCAAATTTGAATGTTACAATAAAATTATAATTCACTAGGACTAATAATAGATATAAATAAATAAAATATACGAATAAAATAAAACGGAATATGATGTCGTAAGACTTCATTAAAATGCAGTGTCTTCTCAAAGGTATCTCGGTTTTAGGCAATCATGCATAACTGCCTTTGGTTTTGGCACATAAGTCTGTTTATGCTTCCTTTGCCGGACAAAGAACAATGACCTATCCCACACTAGGACGCACCTTCGTATGTTAAACTTGTTCACCGCCCGCTTGGACAATAAATAATTCTTAATTAATATCATTTCGTTTATTAAACAATGCAGGGTTTTGTCAAGTAACCTTTTTTAAAACATAGATGATAGTTTTTAGATGGTAGAATATATATTATGATTTAATATATTACCCGCGTTCAATGTGATTATACATAAACAATTTATTATGTAGATTAAAGGCGTGGTGGCCGAGTGCTTCGAGTAGTTGCGTTCAACACAAAGATTGCCGAATCCCCACTGTACCAATGAGTATTTCTGAACTTTAGTACAGTGATTAGTCAAACCACGAGCTGAACGGTGAAGGAAAACATCGAGAGGAAACCTGCATACGTCTGAGAAGAAATTCAAAGGCGTATGTATAGTCGTGCTGGAGTAACGGCGATGGACTCGCCATCTGTCACGTTGGCACCTAATATACCTCTGGCGGAAAGTGGGTGTGTGGGTATTACCTATACACCTCTGCCTGCCCCTTCGGGGACCCTTGTGGGAAGGCGTGAGGATATATTATTATATGTATATTATTATGAATACATCTCTGCCTATTACTTACCTATTACTTTGCCTAGTACTAAGAGAACGTGTGAGTATATGTCTACATGCTTTGCATTGTTTAATAACCAAAGTAAGTACTCGTGAAGTTATGACTGTGTCTTGGCTGCCTACCCGAGGCGGAACTGTGTATCGTAGAAGCTAATTAGGGTAGTGTTATCATTAATTCAATTTAAACTTATGACGTTAACAACCGACTAATTTGGTGTTTCATTATCTGCGTACATGTATCAGAGCGCAGTCGTACGACTTATTTATTTATTTTGCGTTTAACTGCTTATTTATGTTAATGGTGACGAAAGTACAAAGTTAAACGAAGCGTAATCAAATTTGCGGCGGCCAAGAGCCACCATTCTTATTTGTGATGTATGTGTCTGCGATGCCCGCGACTTCAAGCGCTTCGGGAGATTTTTTTATACCATCAAGACGGCAACAGAGTGTCCGGTCCGTCTGATGGTAAGCGGTTTCCCTTTGCAACACCATCGGTTGCGCATTGCACAACACATATACATAAAAAATACGTAGAGATAGACAGACATATGTAGAGTAGAGCGCCAGTTTTCTCTACACTTAAATACCACTTTCATTTCGACCACATTCGTCAGTCTCTACATATAGGTAAATATGTTGGCCGGTTTATAGTACTCTTGACGTTCCCATCCTTTAGTGTTCGTTATTCAATGTTTGCGTATTCTAAATAATTCAAAGTATTAACATACTATACATATAAGGAACCTTTGTTAAATTAATACGTATATATTTTGCATTCGATTGAACGCTAACGAGGTGTATGACCCGTGTATTACACTGTATGACACAAGTCGTGAGCACAATTCACGCGTGGTATCGGCCGTACATGAACCTTGGATACAAATTATTATTAGATGCCAATTGGGGAAAACCAGAGATCGGAATAGTCCTTCGTTGGCTCTAATACAAAAAAAAATGTTCCAATTAGGATAATTTGGTTTTGAGATGTCCTGAATA
Source organism: Drepana arcuata (assembly GCA_016069955.1). NCBI lineage: Eukaryota > Metazoa > Arthropoda > Insecta > Lepidoptera > Drepanidae > Drepana > Drepana arcuata. Next base: position 24,955 of record JACCPG010000541.1, read on the forward strand.
CTACTATTGTTATTGTATTAAATAATTAGCTAAATCAACATATAGGGTGTTTTATTCTAGAATAAGTCAGAAATATCTAGAATAAAACGCTTCACGGCTAATTATAGTAAAGGCGAATATAGATGTTCCATCGGGCTAGATCAATGAAGTGACCCAACCACCTCCCAAGGCACACAATGCTTACAAATCTGGAAGCCCATTAAGTATGTAGGTTACATCGGATGCCTAGAATAACCGGAACATTAATTTAGCCGGCGGAGACCCACTGGTCGCAGAGCTAGGTAATTATAGATGATAAGTATGGCTACCACCTGGACACTTGTCACACGCTGCGGGCACACATGTATCCATATGATCTGTGCTTCCGACAATATTCGCGGCTCCGTTGTCTTGGCCGAGACGACAGATTGGTTAAAGTGGAACCATGATGAGAGGATAGGAAGGAAGGGAAAAAAAATGGTATATTGGTACTCAACGGAAATTTGGAACAGATAGATAATTAGCCAACACAAATGAGATCTGTTATCCCTAATCGAAATTAGATGCGTGTGTAATCGCAGGCAACAGCTATATAGTTATTTACTATTTGAGGTTTGAGACATTAACTTTTTTTCTTATGACTTATAATAATAATAAAAATATATGACTTCTGAGTGGGTAGGTGGGGTGGGTAGACATTGACGGACCGAGTGAGCATAACAACAAGTTTCGAACAATTAGAGACCTATACAACGCATGGGTTTTTACTAAAACATAAGTTACATTATTTTGAGTTTTTAGAGCTATCATCTCAAAAGGCAATGGAAACGCGCTAACAATTCGTTGACAATTCTAATTCAAATCTCCTAATATAACATGCCATGCCACACGGCCAGAGCTAATGTTTAATTAATTATCATTGAACATAATACTTTGTATCGTTTGCGTAACATATCATCGCTCCATCGCCACATGTGTTTGCAACTAGCATAATATAAAACGTACCTTAATACTAATGCTTAGAAGTGATTTTAGCTTGAAGCCGGTTTCATGGCTGCAAATATAGTGTTGCAATGCTTATCTGTTGCTACGCGATCAAGTACCAAATTGTATATTATTTATTATCTTTTTCGTACGGTGTATGTAAAGACTTATGTGCCTTATATGTGTATGGCGAAGATTATTTGAATGATGTGTAAACGCCTGTATTTTTATATATAGCAAGTGTTTTTTTTTATTCACTGTACTTAAGCTCAGAAAAACTAATTGGTACAGTCGGGATTCGAACTTGCGATCTTTGTGTCGCAGGAAACTACTTGAACCACTCGGCCACCACGGCTCTACAGTACAGTGATTAGTCTCATCACGAGCCTTACGGTGAAGGAAAACATCGAGAGGGAACCTGCATACGTTGTAGAAAGAATTCAAAGACATCTATAGCTGTGCTTGAGAAACGGCGATCGACTCGTCATTTTTGACTGTGTTGTGGGTGTGCTTCTATCTATCTCTTCGGGTATCCTTGTGGGAAGGCGTGAAGATATACGTATTATTACAATCTATCTCTGTATCAAAATTCATACAATTCGAGTCAGTAGTTTTTGCGTAAGATGAACGAACATCATCGAAATCGTTTGTACAAATAAAGTGTATGATAAAGTCGACGGAATACCTCAACTTCCGCGGCAGGAAGCCCCTCTGAAACTGATCAGATATCTGAATTATTTGCTAATAAACATGCCAGTTTCATCAACGTGGTCAATTATTTATCGATCAATCATTCGAAACGTACAGGAAAATAATATTGAAATAGTAATGATCGTGTTTGCAAGCGAAACAGGCACAACTGTCAGCATAAATATCTAGGCGCATATTCAGGCAATTTTTTCTCGTTGTAACTGTAACGTCGGCTTGAATTAAAAATCGTTCCAGCGAGTCGATGGTAGATTGTATCAATCGAGTATTAAAGAGTGGCCGGTCCATTCTTTAGGCACGGCTATAATTCAGTCTAGAAAAAAGTCGTTGAGAAAAAATAGCGTACGCCCGCCGGCTTAGTGTGTTGGACATGTTGTGTGAACGCGAATTAAAATTTAATTATTCATTCATAGGATACAGAGAAACGCGGCTTTGATGCCGATGTGGGCTGCTAGTTCGCGTAGACGCGTCCGGATCACTTTGGGAGTACACGAGATCGTAAATCGACGTAATACTTCTTTATAGGTATTTTACTAATGAAGCGAAAGACTTCTAGAAACAACTGACGCTCTACTCTGGCGCTCTTAACCGCGCAATCCTTGCGATTATAGCCCTACAGGTCAAATCACGCCTAGATTTGTGAGTTAATTTCATTTTGAAGTGGATTGAATTCTGTTAAATTCCTCGTTTATCAAATACGGAAGTCAACAAATGACGGATGAGTGATAACGTTAGAGTTTAGCCACCTTGTTCCTTATCATTCGACTCTGTCCTCTAAGAGATGCTATGAAGTACCTAGTTATTTAGAAACAGCTGCGTACAGAGCGATCTTTACAAGACATTTCCATCAGCGCGCGGCACCAGTCAGGTGGCTGACGGGATGACATATCATCAATTATCCCCCACTAGGACTGTCACACCGCGTGTGACAACTCAACAAACGAAACAAACGCAATTATCAACCCTGCGCTCGTTGAAATAAAGCTTACCTACTGAGATTAGTTACAAACCTATGAATAATTATTTTTTTACCTAACCCGGTAGGCCAAGTCAACGACCCAAGATTATGTTTTGTTGGTTATGCTTTTTGTTTCTTTTTTTTTTGTATTGTATTTGCTTCATTTAAAACGTAATACACACGTCTGTGTATTTAGTTAATGTTTTTATAATAATTCTGACATATGTATGCACTAGGAAGGGGTAGACCTAGGCGGATCTTTCTAGACTAAATTAGGGATGTCTTGAAAAAAGGTCAGGTCAAGAGTACCCTAAACCGAAGAGCATGTATGAAGAGAATAATGAAAGTGGACGAAGCGAAAGAAGTATGTAAGGATCGTAGCAAATGGAAAGAAGTGGTCTCTGCCTACCCCTACGGGAAAGAGGCGTGATTATATGTATGTATGTATGCACTAATTATAGTGATGAGCTTGTTTATATACGCACCTACATACATATCGTACTCGAAAGCGGCGAGCTTATATGCGGCGAGCGAGTATGAATAGACTGATGAATGACGAAGCGAAAGCGGTCAGCAACGCGCGAGTGATACCCCTAATATTGCAAGCGTCCATAGGCGGCGGTAACCGCTTACCATCAGGCGGGCCGCATGCTTGTTTGCCACCCAAGAGGTATAAATGGATGAAGAACCCATCGCCGTTTCACAAGCCCGACTCTCCATACGTCTTGAATTGCTTCTGAAACGTGTGCCTACTGAGAAGCCAGCACTCTGTCCTCCCCTCAGGCTCATCGGCTCTCTTTTAATCTTCAGTAATGATATCGGGATAATATTTTGAGAGGTCAGATGTACAGTAGAGAGGGCATAACGGGTTTCCCGTTCGTATTTGGAAATGCCTGACTGGGAAAGGACCTCTACCTCAAGTCAAGTGTACTCGAAACCGACGAGCATGAATGAAGAGATTGATTAATATAGACGAAGCGAAAGAGGTTTGTTAGTCTGGAGAGAACTGGCGCTCTATACTCTCTGCCTACCCCGTTAGGGACTCGGCGCGATGATATGATGATGATGATTATAAGAAAATGTACAAATCAAATATTTTTTTGCGCGGGCGTAACCGCGGCCCACTCCTTACATATATTCTTCTTGTAAGACACATCCGACCGTTGTTCTCGTGGTGGCGCAGAATTTGTATGGCTCATTAAGGGCCATAAGTATTAAGTGAAAGGACATCGCCCAATCGAGGCGGTACGCAGAATGCCAACTGCGGAATGCACATTCACTGTACGCGAACGACTTCGCGAAATCCGTTATCCAGATAATACAGTATTAACTGCAATTTTAGTGATAACAGCTCCAAACTGCTTTAACTTAAGTGACTCACGCTTCATATGTACTTTAATATCATCACTCGACGTGATGATATGAAATATGTATAAATATTCCTCTTGAATCACCCTATTTATTACTGGCTACCTTTAATGTACAATACAATTAATGTTTAAAAGGCCTTTAAAGCGCCCAGACGGTGGGATGCGACTTTTTGTACTATGTAAGAAAGAAGGTAACCTTTGCATTGCTATTACTTTAAAAGATCAAATACTCAATAATGGGAACGATAAGAGAGCATGTATGAAGAGACTGACGAATGTGGCTGAAGCGAAAGCGATCTGTAAGTCAAGAGAGAGCTGGCGCTATACCCTCTCTACGCCGTATGGGGCCCGGCGTGGTGATAAGTATGAACTCAGTTGAGAATAGGAAAAGAAACTTTCTAAATGTTATGTGGAAAAGGCAAGCAGTGTTACTGAATTCTACTGCCTAAAATTTTGAATCTACTAACCTTTACTTTTAGCTCGCGTTACACGGTGCCAATTTTACACCGAGTGGCGTGAAAGTGTGTGCCAGCATTATACATTGCGATTGCATCCCCTATGCAAAAAGTTGATAGCTTAGTCGGTTTATGTAAAGCCATAACCACCGCGAAAACGAGACAGGTTGCCGTTGGTCCAGCATTGAAGAGGATCCCCTGCTATATATAACCTTAGTCTTGTCAAGGTATCCAGCAAGCCAGAAATCGTTCTCAATGCGACATGCACGCTTAAAAGGTATGGCACAATGAAGGTCATTAAAAAAGCAACTTAAAACTCAGAATTTGTAGTACACGCGAAGGTAAAAATAAAACAATGAGACTCATGCATTCCTACGCGTACATTGCGTTATGGGAGCCGGCCGCAAGCCTTAGTAAATACATGGACTCTCGGATTGACGTTAATAGTACATGAAGTCATAAAAACTGCGCTTTGTAAACATTCTACGTCTCCCCTAAATACTAAGCGGAAACTTATTTGATAGTGAATTAGCATGGGACCTTACAATAAAAACTCTTTGGTTAGTAGTAGGTACTCTTGTCCCCATTTTGCATCTCAATTTTTGAATGCAATTTTTTAGTTCGGGTTGAATTAAATTACAAATTAAGAGTCCGAAAACACTTAACCTTTTTTCCTTAAAGTTTGAGTTTCTTCTCAAACTTATGCTAGTTTCTCGATGTTTTCAAATCGATCGGACACTTAAGGACGAGAACGTCAAGAGTACTCGAAGCCGGCGAGCATGTATGAAGAAACTGATTATGATGTGTGAACTATGATTTGATCTTATTATTTTTAAATTCACAAATTTTGTTTCGCAGCTACTGTTCTATTAAAATTGTTGGCGTCCCTGGGTATTGAACTCCATTGGGCATATGCGAGACCTAATTGCCGTTTTAAAAAACGGTAAATTATTAAATGAACAAGCAACACTGGAAGTCGTCTGCATTTCGCTTAACGAATCATTTCCTCAATTAAAAAAGCCGAGACAAGTCCCGCTCAAACTTATTGAGACGAAAAAGGTCTTGCCTTAATCTATTTGAATTAAAAATATTCATATCTTCATTCTTTTCCACAAGGAAATGATAGGCAGCAGTGCAACAGCCTCTTTTCACTGGGTATATGTATATTTAGGTGCCAGCGTGGCACGTTTCTAAACTTTGTCTATGGATTTTCTTTGTTATTCTTACGTATGCAGGTTTCCTCACAATGTTTTCTTTCACCGTAAAGCTCGTGGTGTGAAAAATCAATGCACATATGTTCAGAAGCACTCAAGGGCTACTCAGACGGGAGTTCTGACTCTGGGTTGCAGGTGATTAAAAACTCTGAATATTATTGTTCGTATATAAGCGTTCGAATACAAACTTTCGCTTATATATATGTCTAAACGCCTACCCACAAGAGTGCCCGAAGGGTCAGGCAGTGCCCACTACTACCCACTGTTTCCAACTCGCGGTTTCGCCCGCGTTTTTTTTCTGGAATAAAACATACCCCACACATATGTCAGTCCAGCTAGTCTGTATTTAGTGTCTATCTTTCTCGGTGCCACATTCCATCTAATTGCGTTTCGTAGTTTTTGCTTGAAAGAGGAACAATTCTACTCACAAAAGTTGTGGCATTTATAATATTGGAAATATATTTTTAAAAGTTATAAAAAGTCGTATCGTTTCGCCCAAAGTGCGCGAGAACGATCCGAATATCAATTTACAAGACACGATCTAGATTGCCGGAATCCTGCAGAAAGTTCCGCCGCTCATCCAACCGTCATGATTACACCAACTCAATGGGAAACGTACAAAAAACCGTCTGTATGGAAACTCATCGACCGAATCTTACTTAACACATTTTATATCGCCATTTTTTCCCGCCATGATGTAAGCGAGGTCAACGCCCTAACACCTGTTGCTTACATTTTTTACCGCATCTCTGACTGGACACTCGACTATTAAGCACTCAGTTTTTGTAATAACCTCTTAGTTGGTTATTGATTTATTTTAGCTTTGATTCTGTTCGTTACATTTCGAATTTGTTTACAGATACCATCCTAGTTCCGGTTGGCATATTTTCAGGATCCCCGATGGGGTAGGCAAAGGTGTGAAGTAATCTATCCTCGTATCGCCGGAGCTATCTAGGTGCCAATGTGAGAAATGGCCAGTTCATCGCCGTTTCTCAAACGCGTTTATACACATGTCTTTGAGTTTCTTCGGAAAGGTACATATGCAGATTTCCTCGCGATTCGTCTTTCCATGACTGTAATTAAGTTCAGAAAAAACTGACGGCGTCTATTATTGTTAGATTCTTCTTAATAGACATTTATTAATTAAATTTCTGACAAGTTCACACAAAACACAAATTGACATAGTCCCAAATTAAGCAAAGCCTTTACTATGGTAACTAGACAACGATATATTTACTTATATAGACTCGCATGAATACATAGGACATCCAAGACTAAGCTGCAAATACTCATGTCTATCACACAAATATCTGCCCTCGCGAGGAATCGAACCCGCAATCTCAAGTTCACTAGACCAAACGGCCGTCTAACACTAAAGAATTAACGTCTAACACTAAAGAATTAGCGTCTAACATTGAAGAATTAACGTCTAACATTGAAGAATTAACGTCTAACATTGATAAATTAACGTCTAACATTGAAGAATTAACGTCTAACATTGAAGAATTAACGTCTAACATTGAAGAATTAACGTCTAACACTAAAGAATTAACGTCTAACATTGAAGAATTCCTACCAAATTTGTCGATTTACTTGAGCCTGGGGTCGGCAGGAATTTAATTCTGTCATTCCCGTTATCTTCCTTGTCAGTACTTGAATAATTACTGATCCGATCATGCCAGTATTACTGGTTTTGTTCACGACATTATTTTTGCATATCGGCTGTTTTTTCTGGGAGTTAAAAGCTTATGAAGTCAACTCTTACCATTGTATAAAAGGTCATAATCAATATAATAATTATATTTATCATCACGCCCTCCCATAAGGGCCCCGTTTTGTTGGAGATATATATAGGTGTCAACATGACAGATGGCGAGCTCATCACTGTTTCTCAACGTGTTTGAATTTCTCCTCAAGCACATTCAAGGTTCTTCTGGATATTTTCCATCAGAGTAAAGCTTGTTTTGTGATTAATACTGTACAGAAAAAACTCATTGCTACAGTCGTGATTTGAACTTCCTATCTTTGCGATGCAGGCGACTACCACAAGACAATAGGATCGTCCAAATCAATAATCATTAGATTATTTGTTAGCACATTCACGACCGTTATAACAAAATCTGCCGCGAAACAACGCACTTCCGCTTCCTCAGAATTACCGCCCTACTAGATAAAGCAGGAAAAGATCCGCAAATCCGCTTAAGAGCCATAACTGTTAAAACCAGATATATGGGCGCGATCACACTTGCAACTGAATGGGTTTTAAGCAGGGGGAAGGTATAATCAATCATTCGATAACGGAATATGTCGCTCTCGGCTCTTTTGAGGTTTGGACTGCTGATACAGTTGTGTTTTTATTTTTTATGGCATAAGAAAAGTGGCCAGTATGGCAATGTCTACATTGGTGGTCTACATTGATGGTCTACATTATGGTTATCGGTAATACTCAGATGCCGGAAATGCGGTGAAATGCCAAAGATTATACCATTACGTTTTACGCATTTATACTTTTAATTTCGGCCGGTGTCACGCTGTGAAGTCGTGAAGTAAATTAGGTTGTACGAATTGCCATTTAAATTTTCAACGCTTTTTCTCAAGGAAATTAAGTAAACTTATTTAGCTCCGTTTTAACATGTTTAGACTCTATAACCTGTAGTTTCAGTTTACTCATGTGAATTATGGTCATAGCTAAATATTTAATTTGTACGTGTTGATGGCAACCCGTTTATTGTTTCAGATAACTTGATTGGATAGTCGGTCAATTTCACACGAAAAAAGCGGTGATTTTGTTTCATTATCATCATCAATTATTTAGTAGCGGTATGGACATTTCAATGCTTTATCGTTAATGGGATTTCGTTTTTGTTTATTTATTTTCAAACATAAATCTTCAAGTTTATTGACCGATGTCCGCAGTAATTTTTATAAAGCCACACCTGAAGCAAAATTTATCGTTAATTTTAGACTGTCAAGTTGGCACCTAATATACCTCTAGCGGAAAGTGGGTGTGTGGGTATTACCTATACACCTCTGCCTACCCCTTCGGGGACCCTTGTGGGAAGGCGTGAGGATATATATGGCGTGTAAAGTTTTCGCCGACGTTGTCGTTGCAGGATTTCTACTTTTTTGTCACAAACATTGTAAACGTAGCACCAGCTCATACTAATGTTCAAGTAATGTAAGTAAGCGCTTAGCATCAGGCGGACCGTACGCTGGTTTGGTGCCTTAGTAGTATGAAAAAATGCACTTTAGGTAAATACAAAACATCTTTAGAACTCCCTACGTCACTAACCCTACTATATGGGAGTACTTGCACTGGTAGTCATTTACGAGTCAGAAAGCATCGCGATAAGCCCTCAGAAGTGCCGTAAAGCCGCCTCTTCCACTGAGCTGGACTCGCTTCCATCAATCTCGACATCTAGTAGCTAGGTTTACTTTTACGACTTTTTAAGTGGCCATTATGAGTGGAAGGCCGAACTTAATGTCTTTATGTGGATACTCGTTCGTGAGTTGCACTTATTGTGCTGCGTTTACACCAATGGTATTTGATCTTATGCATTTTTACTACTAAAATTTTGACGTAACGTTGACAGGTGCCTGTCAAAATGACAATTGTTCTAAAAACAGATGAGATTCGCTTTATAATGCGAATGTATGCTCATTGAAAGATATAATTCGTTTAGGGTCCTAGCGGCTTGCAAAGAATTGACCAATATATATAAATAAATAAATATATATTGCTATATATAGCATATCATCACGCTGTCCTCACGGGATAAGCAGGGTAGAGTTCTTTCGAAAGGATGAACATTCTCACCAACATATATATATATATATATCTATATATATACCCGAAGGGGTAGGCAGAGGTGTATAGGTAATACCCACACATCCACTTTCCGCCAGAGGTATATTAGGTGCCAACGTGACAGATGGCGAGTCCATCGCCGTTACTCAAGCACGACTATACATACGCCTTTGAATTTCTTCTCAGACGTATGCAGGTTTCCTCACGATGTTTTCCTTCACCGTAAAGCTCGTGGTGTGACTAATACATTCTACTAATACATTCTCACAAACATATATTTATAATACACACATAGGTGTTCTGATGACGTAAATAGTAGTTCAGCGTAATATTTTCGGTGGCTAGCTAAGGCAAGCAAGTCCACCCGTGTAAACAAGGCTCAATCAAGCATAAGTACGACGGGGAGGATGTGGCGTGGCGTCGTCTTTTTTTACTTCCACTCAAGTTGTGTCACGAAATTGTTAGGTAACCCGATAGTTGGTATCTCGAGAGCATAGTCCATTGTACTGCTGGATATCGTGTGAATCATATTTAATGGCCACTTTGACACTTGTAACAATTGTGATGATGGTTTAGCATGAGGTCGTTAACGGGTTGATATTGTAGTGTCGTAATTCGGTTGGATTATATTTGCATTAAGTTTTCGCTTGCAATGAGGAAGTTTCATCCTTGAGTCATGAGACTTAATGCAAAAGTGGTTAAAGTATTCATACATTATGAGAGATAACACTGACTCCTGTGAGGCTTCTAAAGCTTAGGTCAAGTGTCAGATTTCCCATTACCTACTACATATTATATTATGGAAAGGTACTCTGGTTATAAATGCTTTTATATATAGTCACATCACGAGCTTTACTGTGCAGGATAGCATAGAGAGGATACCTGCCTTCGTTTGAGAAGAAATTCAAAGGCATGTCAAGTCGTGCGACTCCACCCTAGTCCCTTCGGAGGCCCTTGTAGGATGGTGTGTGGATATACTATTATTATGTATAAACACAGACTACACTTACAGTTTCTCTCTACAGGGCCCAGTCCCTTATCTAGGTTTGTATGAGTGATATTATTTGCCCATAAAATTTTAACTACAGGTTAAAATATCAGCTATTTGTCCCAATGAAATATTTTTTTACTTATGTAAAGTAATTTTTCATTCTTCTAGCCTTACTTCGCGTATTCACTAGGTTCGGTTAGATTGTAAAAACGTCTGCATACGTATTAAAACAAAATCCAGACATATGTATAGCCATGCTAGAGAAACAGCGGTGGACTCGCCATCTGAGAAGAGGTGTGTTGCCAATGCGCCTGTGTACACTTATGCGAGGGATGGAGAAGTGTCGTGTTTGTGAGATTGGCGCTGACTTATCTGTACGTATTCTGAAGATATATTCAATGTTTCCGTCAGAGAGTCGGGTTTCCTAGCACTTTGAAGACTTCTGGTAAATGGGAACTTTATATCTTTGCTACGTGCTGTAGATAACAAAATAGCTGAAATGTTATAATCTACTACTTGTTACCAAGCATGGCCTACCACTTGCTACCAAGCATTACTATATTACGACTCAGGTTAGGTTATATTGTAGAAAATCAATTTGCAGAGGAAGATCGCATATTTTTACATGCGTACATATGTAGTAACAGACATATCATCATGCCGAGTCCCTAACGGGGTAGGCAGAGAGAGTAGAGCGCCAGTTCTCTCTAGACTTGCATACCTCTTTCGCTTCGTCCACATTCATCAGTCTCTTCATACATGTCCGCCGGTTTCGAGTACTCTTAACGTTCCTGTCTTTGAGTGTATTTTCAAATCTAAAAACAGTCATTAAGATTAGTTTGAAACATTTTGCCGTTTCTACTAAGTTTCCAAACCAGCATGTCCATATGAAAGTAAGCTGTTATCACCGCCTATGGATTCTTATAGGACCAGGGTATCGCTTGTTACATTTAAAAAAATATGTACATTTATATAATAATATAAGTATTTAATAGCCTGTAATTTGGACTCGTCATAAAGATGTTTCTATAGCCCGCCTCTTTTTTGGAAGTTGGATAAAAACATTTCAATGCGAGCCTCTTTGGTCCGGTCTCAGCATGCCGATCAGTTGGAAAGTAGTTTTCTGGGAAGAGCTCGTAATCAGGACGCGGACACCTTTCATACAAATTTAATTGCACTTTTGAATAATTGTTTTAACTTTTAACAAAACATAATAAACAAATGGGATTAATTAGACGTAAATGGCTACTCGTTGAAGAAAAATTGCTCGTAAAGGTTGAACTAAGAAGTACTAAACCGATTTGAAAAATAAATATTGCATTCGAAAATCTGTTTATTGAGGAAGACAATAGCGTATCATAATAATCATGATTATAACGAAGGGAGCGGATCAATAACAATTTACCTACCATAAAGAATTAAACTCGAGTGAAATCGCAGGTCACAGCTTGTTATATATATGTACCTATGTATAAAAAATCTGTTTACAGGGCAATAGAAGTTTGGCTGAAAAGTGGTCGGCGTCATAGTGAAATCCTATCTGAGCAGAAGCTGAGCGAGGGTCAACTGCGGAGACCAGGCTCCACCATCATACTGTGGCTGAAATGTGAACAGGTTAGTGGTATACATACCATCACGCTAACGGGGTATGCAGGGAGAGTAGAGCGCCATTTCTCTGTAGAATTATAGATATGAATATGAATATAGCAGTGCCCGCGACTTCGTCCGCATGGAATATTTTATTTTGGATATGTGAAGCTTACCACAATATATTAGTGAAAACCACATCTAAATCGGATAAGTTGTTTCTTAGATTAGCGTGCACAAACGCACAGAAAAACTGACAAAAATTCTGACAATCAGTATTTTGGGTGCTATTTGCGTTGATGATGAAAAAAACATATTTTTTCTCATATATCTTCCATGTACAGACAGCGATCCGATACGTTTCTATTATATGTATATATATATATGATTTCTGCTGCGCTGCTTTGGTTAGTAGCATGATGATCGCCTATAGCCTCCCTAAAGAATTTTTCCAAATCGACCAACTCTTCATACTTTAAGTAAAAAATGTACAGCAAAAATGACCCTAAGTGTGAAATATGTTCAGCAAATCAAATTACAATGTAATACTTATCTAAATAGGTCTGTTACATTGTAATTAAGGCCACATAGCTCTCAGTTGCAGGTACATATTCGGTGTCGCTTTAAACGACCCAAAAACAAGGAGTTGAGCTATTCGAACCTTTCCGCCGCTTGGTACAGTATTTCAAAGCGACATGTGTGCGGCTAGCAGATGCCTGCAACACCTGCCAATCTCTGTTTGCAGGTGTACCTGTGTTTACGTTTTTTAACCCTCGGACGGATTGTTATTACGCAGACGTACCGGGCCTCCTTTATCCCTTTCTTCTTTTTAATTAGAGACGCGAAAAGGACTTTGGCCCGTGTCCCGGATCGGGTAGCCGGGGTTCGTTTTTGTGGCAGTTTTCGATGTTCAAATTATGCGCTCCTATCTGCTTAATGTGTAATTCTAATAGACACATTAGAGATATAAAGAATGTAGAAATAATTCATGTTATCTAACAGCCTATTAAAAATTACGATTATACATCGCGCTAAGGCTTTTTGAGAGGACACCTTTCCGTCATTTGACGACTGACCTCGCTTCATGTACATTCATGAAGGTTCATACGTGTCGGGGTATTTATGTAGATATGTACTACTAGGTGACGATAAAGAATTGAACAACTCGAAGATCTTTAAGTTTTTTCTTTATTTATTTATCACTCACCCACTATTTTTGTCTTAAATTATTATGAAGTACTAGCTGTGCCCGCGACTTCGTCCGCGCGGAAAAGTGATATTAAGCAGCATTTTTTTTACTCCCTTAAGTATAACGTTTATACAAACTTTGAATGTAATATTAATTTATAAAATAACGAACGAAACGAAACGAATAACGCTTAAAAAATGACGAAACTTCCATACAAACTTTAATTCCCTATTTCAACCCCTTACAGCCCTTTTTCGCATTAATAAGTAGCCTATGTCCTTCCTCAAGCTCTAGGCTATATCTGTACCAAATTTCATTTAAATCGGTTCACTAGTTTAGGTGTGAAAAAGATAGACAGACAGAGTTACTTTCGCATTTATAATATTAGTAGGGATGCCAATACTCGATATTAAGTATGCGTCTGCGATAACATCCCCTTAACATGTACAAGCGCTCCGGCCTACGTACGAGGAATAACCTACCCGAACACCTTTTAATGAGAAAATAGTCAAGAAAAACATGCGTTCCGTACCACCTGACTTCATTAAATATATATTTTTTTATCCATTATTATACCCTATCACGCATGCGGCTCATACTCAAACCATATCTGAATAATTATATTGATTTATTGAATTCCTGTTTTTGAAGAATTAAATACCTACATACGCTACATCACGCAGAGTTCCGCACGGAATAGGCAGATTGAGTGGAGCACCAGCCCTCTCTAGACTTCGACTACGGCTACTCTTAACGCTTGCATCCTTGATCGTCCGATCGATTTGATCTAGATCATTGGAACGTTGTCTTTCTTGCTTCTATTCTCTTCTTTCTTTTAGAATTACCTTAAAATATAAAAAAACAATCTGAAATTAACTCAAGTACATACCTATTTTTACGCTCTTGAAGTAAGGTACATGTTTTTAAAGGGTTCGCTTGCTTTATACAGAACAGGTGGGAATATAAAAACAAGTTACATTGTAAAGATTTTTATAGCTTTAGAACCGTGGTTGTTGGTTGAAGTGGTTGCCTGAATGATCGCGATTGTAAGTTCAAACCTGATTGGGTTTTTCTGAACTCAAGGGCAAATCTTCACATCAATATTTATTTATTTATTCACAATAACATTAACATCCTTACAGTATACCAATATGATGTTAAAAGAAATAAAAAACATGAATTAACTACTTTACACTATAAAAAATAACAATTTAAAAACTTACATATTATACATACATACATATCATCACGCCAAGTCCCTAACGGGGTAGGCAGAGAGTATAGAGCGCCAGTTCTCTCTAGAATTACATACCTCTTTCGCTTCGTCCACATTCATCAGTCTCTTCATACATGCTCGTCGGTTTCGAGTACTCTAATATATTACGGTACTAGTATATTATAATTATGAATTTCAAAGACATGTGAACAATCGTGTCTGAGAAGCGGTGACAGACTCGCCATCTGCCACATTGGCACATGAATGTCTGCCTCAGCGTAGAGCTTTGGGGACGTTTATTTTCCTCACCATTCAAATTGCAAATAATATTTGGTTGCTTCGGTCAGTAGGTAAGTTATATTATAGTCTCTCACCTTGCTTGTATATTTAGCCAAGTCCGATTTAACGCCGTTAATTATAATAATAATAATATCCTCACGCCTTCCACAAGGGTCCCCGAAGGGGTAGGCATAGGTATATAGGTAATACCCACATACCCACATTCCGCCAGAGGTATATTAGGTGCCAACGTGACAGTCCATCGCCGTTACTCAAGCATGACTATACATACGCCATTGAATTTCTTCTCAGACGTATGTAGGTTTCCTCTCGATGTTTTCCTTTACCGTAAAGCTCGTGGTGTGACTAATCACTGTACTTAAGATCAGAAAAACTCATTAGTTCAGTCGGGATTCGAACTTTGTGTCGCAGGCAACTGCTCGAACCACTCGGCACTCGGCTCGAACCATCACAAGTGCATGATTAGCCACACCACGAGCTTTACGGTAAAGGAAAATATCGACAGTAAACCTGCATACGTTTGAGTAGAAATTCAAAGGTTATGTTACAGTCGTGCTTGAGTAACGGCGATGTACTCGTCATCTGTCATGTTGGCACTTAAAATAAAACTCTGTCGGAGAGTGACCGAGTAGGACTACGTACCAAACAACCCTTTAATAGATGGGAACGTCAGAGTACACAAAACCCGTCTGCATGTATGAAGACACTGATGAATGCGGACAAAGCGAACGAGGTAAGTCTAGAGAGAACTGGTGCTACTCTCTCTGCCTTCTCGGTGCGTGACTCAGCGTGATGATAAGATAATGATGATGATAAAATCTTTGTCTCGACCGCACCTGCCCACACTACAATGTATACGCTATCCATCTGCTAAGTAAATATTTATTAAGCGTATGTTGTATAAAATCAGCAAAGTCGGTTGAGCGGTGGAAAGGCACGCGACTGGCGTGTGCCGATCGCCGGCCACCTGTTACGTTGCGCACCCTCTCCTTGCCTACAGGGTGCGTCATTCGATCGTGTTAATAAAAAATATTTACGGTGAAGGAAAGCATCGAAAGGAAACCTGCATACGTTTGAGAAGGAATTCAAAGGCGTATGTATAGTCGTGCTTGAGTAACGGCGACCGATTCGCCATCTGTCACGTTAGCAACTAAAATATATCTCTGAGGGAAAGTGGGTGTGTGGGCACACCTCTGCCTACCCCTTCGGCCCTTGATTATGTATTATTATAACAATATTTACGAAAATAGTTGCAAGACTAACTACTTAGAGATAATCACCAGGCAACGTGCCAAGAAGGCTATTAGTATTGCCAAGCTGAATAGTAATGCTGGTTCTCTGAGCTAGATGAACGTTCCAGCCTGCTAGTCACGAGGGTTGATTTACAAATGAACAGGTTTTAAATACATAATTATTCCTTCAATCAATGACAATATCTATCAGCAACAATAATAGGGAATTTAATACTCTACTAGTTTATATTAAAAATGCTACTGAAATAACGCCATTAACTTGATGAAAATGGTTGTATGTGTCTTTACCATTAAGACTTGAAAACAAAATGTAGAGTGTTTCTATTTTAGGTTAAGATAGATTGCATTTCCGAACGTAACGACCGAAATAAAGAAATTGTCCTTAAGTGAATTTGACATTTGAATAGTAAACCGATTTAGTCAAGCGTTCCTGTTTCAAAAGACCAATTTCATTAAGACTATTTCTATATTCTTTCTATGCTTGTCTATGGTGTACATAGAGAGAATAGAACGCCAGTAATCCTTAGGCAAGTAATAGTTTAAAGGACCGCAAAAAATATATGATATACTGTTCCGATTATTTCAACATATTCGATAGAAGAAAGAAGGGCAATCTTCACTGAATGATATCTCTTCCGGAGATACTTCCACAAAGGTACAAAATAACATTATTTTATCACACTGTGGCACTTGTGCCATCTGTTACTAACTTTGATCAATTAAAAACAAAACAAGTACCAGAAAAGCGGTTGTATATGTATATACAAAGTTTTTCTTACATCACGTCGAGTCTCTCCTCCAGTACTGTCGAGACTTACGTTCATCAATAATGGAGACTATCATGAAATAAACATATATTTCACCAGCCAATATTAATCCTGTAAAATAACCTGATTTATTTACTAAACTACACTTTATTTATATTTGATTGAATTAAATTAAATTATTAATTAATTGATATTAAATTGAATAGTAAAAATACATACATACATACATATCATCACGCCGAGTCCCTAACGAGGTAGGGAGAGAGTATAGAGCGCCAATTATCTCTAGACTTACATACCTCTTTCGCTTCGTCCACAGTCATCAGTCTCTTCATACATGCTCGTCGGTTTCGAGTACTCTTAACGTTCCTGTCCTTGAGAGTCCGATCGATTTGATCCAGGTAGTTGGAACGTGGTCTTCCTTCCTTCTGCCTCTTTTCTCTGCACTCTATTCTGCTTTGTATATCTGTTTCGTCAATCTTTCTTCACTCATCCTTTCTATATTAATAGTAAAAATACATGTATAATTAACATCAGCCCGTATAACACCACCTGCGCACCTGCCGTAGCCCCATCTTTTTTTTGTCCTCGTTACCCCCTCTTTAACCCAACATGGCAAGTGTAATAACCCAATGCATATTATGGCAGGTCATACCACAACAGTATTTTAACCTTTGGTGAGTTTTTTAATGCAAGCGGAACACACCGCATTCCTGGAATGCCATTTGGCCGATAGGTATAAAAAATACGCTATATTTAATACTAAAAGTAAATTACTTAATTGGTAGGGTGTTTTAATGTACCGTTCAAACTGATTATGTATTTAAAATGTTATATGATTAATCACACCACGAGGTTAACGGTTAAAACATCGAGAAACTCAAATACGTGCGTATAGTACTTGAAGAACGGCGACGGACTCGCCATCTTTCTCGTTGGCACCTTATTTAAATACATCGCATTCGAAATCAGAGTGTTGATACACCTCTGTTTACATGATTATATATAGATCATATTAACGTGTTTTTCAAGGAGTGGGAAAGAAAGTTGAGCGTCAGTTCTCTCTAGGCTTCTATGTCGCTTACTCCATGCTCGCCGGTTTCTCGTACTCTTGACTTTCCCGTCCGTAAGTGCTCACTCATTTTGTTGTAACATGGCCTCTGCCTTTTCGTCTAGGCAGTTTCGCATGTATATCTGTTTCGTCAACCTTTCTTCTCTCATATATATATATTTTTTATACAACAAGAGTGGCAAACGAGCATACGGCCCACCTGATGGGAAACGGTTACCGTAGCCTATTTACGCTCACGATACCGAAGTATCACTTGCGCGTTACCACTCTGTGTTCGGAGAGTTATAGTGTGCTGGCAGCATAATGGGTTTTATCCCTCTGCTTCCAACACAATGTAACAATCTTCCCTCCTCCCCAAGGAGCTCATTACTGGAAACCTTATTCACTGCGTAGGAACACAACACAATAAATTGTGTTATTTGGCTACGGACTTCTGTAAGGTGGAGGTCGTGCCCCAGTCGGGCAGCTCCGAATTCGAACGGGAAACCCGTTATGCCTACCTCTCTTGAGGTAGGGCATAACTCCTACCTCTCAACCATTCTCTATGTCCAAACGAACGCAACATGCCTTTCTACATCTTTAAAATCACACTCTCGTTCACGCCAGTTGCGTCTCTTCATTGCGGATTCGATCTAATACCGTTACGCACTTTTGCCACCGAAATGAACGTATCTTAACTGCATTTATAACATTTGTATGTTCTATCTGACAGTTTTTTTTTATTTAGTTAGTAGTCAAAACGAAGAGCCTTTAATAACTACCTGTAGATCTTAAGCGAGTAATTAATAAATCATCTATACCAATATTATAAGGAGGAAAGATTTGTGTTGTTGTGTGTGTATGTTTGTAATTAATAAACTCAAAAACTAATCCGCCGATTTCAAAAATTCTTTCACCATTGGAAAGCTTAATTCACCTTGAGTGACTTAGGCTATATTATTAAAAAAAATGTCTACCCGTGCGAAGCCGGGACGGACCGCTAGTCTAACATAGGACATAAGCCAACATTGCATAGCAGAAGCATTATTTAGACGTCTATGCACATGCTCGGTATACAAACGCCCGTCCGGCTTCCAATTAAAACTTGGGATCGAGTTGGAGCCCGCCATTGTGCGCAGGTGCTTACCGTAATACAATAACGAAGGTACACCTACATTTGTTAGACATTTGTATTAATAAGCTTATCATAGAGTACGCTCAGGTTGTTTCGCATCCTTTGCGGCAGATACTATTCGTGTTTACCACCTTGTTCAATTTATAGAAATAGTTTTAGCGACTTCTATATTTAAAAAACTGGTTCCCAAGCTTTGCGGTTGCGGGCTTAATTCCGTTATATAATTTTTTTTTTGTATTGTCTCTCGTAGCGTGAGTTCCAGGAACTTAACCGGTCAATGGCGAGACCTAGGCCTCCAGCCAGGCACTTTATTTCTAAGTTATGTACATACATTTTGCCACCGAGCCTATAACGGGGTAGGCAGAGAGAGAGAAGAGTAGAAGGGAAGTGCTTACGCGACAGATGGTAAGTTGATTACCGTTTCTTAATCACAACTTATAATTTCTTCGCAAATGTGTTATATGTAGGGTCCCTCTTGATCTTTCCTTCATCGTAAAGCTCGTGGTGAGAATAATCAATGTACTTAAGTTCGCTTAAGAACTCTTCATATACTCTTATAGATAAGGCGCTGTTTCTGCACGCATAAGGGTGGGAAGGTCAAGAGTATCCTACTAGAAATCGGCGAGCACTTATGAAGAGACTAATGCGACTAAAGCTCTTAACTACAGGTCTAGTAAGTCTTTAAGTCTAAAGAGACCTGACGCTCTACACTGTAGTGACTACCAAATTATATGTATTAAGGTCCATAGTTGTAGCACGGCGAGAGTCCCTTTGAGCCAAATGTTAAGTCTCACTTCTAGTAATGTCAAGTCCAGTAAGACGTCTTTCAATGTCACCCAAAAGAAAAAAGTATTCGACAATTGTCACGTTCGTAGAGTAAATAGAATTCCATTCAGTTTCCCGAATAGGAGGGAATCGTGAACAGCGCGTTGTTACTGCCATTGTACCGGCCGGTAAGTGATTATCGGATAGTTGTGAACCGACAGACATTGTCATGTCTTATAACGACACGGGTAGACCATAAAAACTCGTCGGCAAACAATTTTTTTTCATTCCCACGTGAGGCATCTAATCTTTGCGAGCGAAGGCTCTAGGTGAAGCAAATTATTTGACACCCAATTGAATACAGTTCATTCACCATTCGGTTTGTTTGTAAATCGTGTTTCTTTATTTACACAATAGTCTACAGTAAGATTGTGTGATACATTGGTTTGGACTTACAGAAAGGATGAGTGAAAACACAGATACACAATGAGAATGTGTCTAGAAGATAGAGTAGACCAAGTTCCAATTGCCTCGATCGAATACTCAAGCATGGTAACGTTAAGAGTACTCGAATACACATATAAAGTCAAAGAGAAAACTCATATAAAGATTAAATGTGATATGCATGTATATGTAGTCTACATTTCTTTGTTTTTAAGAACGTTTCTCGCGCAAGCCCTAGCGAAGTATTTTATTAGTTTAGGATTGCTCTTGTATAGGGAAGTGTTTTAGGGGAGGTAAGGTGGGAGGAAGGCAACGTTTCAATTACCTAAAATGTGAGAAAACAACCGACGAGCATGTTTAAGGAAACAGATATATACGACAGTAAGACCTGTAAGCCTGAAAAGGTTTGGCCTCTGACTCTCTCTATCTATCATTACGCGTAGGACTCGGTGTATCTATGTTTTATTTTGATACAGATAATTATGTGTCTTACAAATTAATTGACACTTTGAATTAAACAGGAAGTTTGGGTATCACTTGAGATATCTACTCAGAAATGATGATGATATGATATTTATTATAAATTATTTTAAAGTGAATGTGGATGAAGCGAAAGGACTCTGTATTTAGAACTCGCTCTACTCTATCTGGTGTGAGTATGAGGAGGTAACGGTAGTTTTATATATGACGTTCAATAATTTTTACCTGTGTTCAATAAAGGATGAATGAATTTTAAACTGATGACACTGGGCGCGTTGTACACCTATATATTGATTTGTTTTCATTAAAGTATGTAAGTATTTGTTCATCTAAAAGCCCTGTACCTCAAACAGTCAATCAATCAGGAAGCGTGTACCATCACGCACACGATTACTCGACCCGTCAAAACTTCACATGAATGAAATGGCTTAATAAATGATTTCACAGCTTCTCAAAAGCTCTCAGTTGCTCGTCAATATTGTCGACGCACTGCATCAAAGTGCCGGCAGATGGATAACGTAGCGCTACATGGGCGCAAGCAGGGCAGGATTGGGGCTCTCGATGCGAAGGAACTGGAGTTATAAAAGTTCGAACTGATGTAAGTTTGGGGGAACTCTCTAACGCATAAACTACTGAACGTAATTGGATGAAATTTAGCCCAGATTTAGATCATTAGCTGGATTAATAATAATATATGCTATATTCCAGAAAAAGAAACAAACATTACGCAGGTGAACGGCCTAGAATTCTTATTAATTATTTAATAATTTAATAACAAAAACCCGACAGAAAATGTGATCAAAATTCAGACAAATAATTCAAGTTTAAATTCATTTAAAAATAATATATGTATGTCTCTATGACATGTAATCAATATTCTACACCGTGGTATATTTGTATCATTCGCACGCTGCTAACCCTGCAGGAATCGTTTCACACCCTTTTTGAGAACTGATGTTGTAGGTACCTACTCTCTAAGGAAACCCTCAACGTGCTTGTTCGCGAAAGGAAACTCCTTTAAAGTTGCTGAGTTCACTACGATGTTTAAAACAGTTTTTTCACAGACTTGACTTTAATTCTTTAATCTTTCCGAAACTTTGCGTATTCTACTTTTATTTCCTTATGTTTTGATAAGAAGCAGGCTAATCTACTCCATCTATAAACTTTGCTTATTTGCATTAAATGAGCTCTTCAAGTATATAAGTTCGTTCGACAGATAGCCGCCGAATGGTTGGAGCAAAAAGTGTCACGTACGAATATCGACTGTGTCAGGGTTGTGCCGATGGTTAACAGCCATGAGATATACGGAGAAAGGAAACATCGAAAACCGTTAGAAAAAGAATGCCAAGCGACGCCCCCTGCGATCAATCCTCATTCCGCCCCTGCTCCCCTCTGCGCTGTTACTTGTTATAGACGATAGACTCCCACGATTGTACAAGTTTCGACAGGTTGGTAAGTAGGTTCGAAGACCCCGACAGTGACAAAAAGCGTGGCTTGTAATCGATAGGAAAAAATTAAAAACGTCTTAACATTATGCTTAATATACAAGTAGGTATAAGGCGCGTGCTTCGGAGGTGACTACATGTGGACGAGAGAGACTTAGATGGCAACGAGGATTTGGCCTGCGTGTCGACAAACGAAAAGTGAATAGTTTTTTTTTACACTGGCTTCACGTTGTTACCTTTGAAAAGGCAGTATCGCAGTGGTTTCTCATACATTTGGTAATAACCGATAACTATATATTAGTTATCGGTTAGATTTAGATAGAGTTAGATAGGTTATAGATGGTTATGACCATATGTATGAGTCGGTAAACTGGATGTAAGTCTTACTTACAACTTGCGTGATGATAGGCGGCGTGATCTACTCTATTAATTATTTATATTTGTATTGTATATGTATGTATATGTCCCTAATATACCTCTGGCGGAAAATGGGTGTGTGGGTATTACCTATACACCTCTGCCTACCCCTTCGGGGACCCTTGTGGGAAGGCGTCAGGATATATATATATATATTTAATTAAGGTGATTGTTGTCTTTCTGTGGATCCGTGACATACATGTAGGTAGACATATGTGTGTCTTGAAATGACCCTTGAACGAACTCTTTAAACGTTTTATTTCTTTAATTTGGATCAATAATTAATTGTTGGAACCCTTTAAATAAAAATACTTAAGACGTTCCTCAGTTAGAAGTAGGTAAAATGTGTCAATCCCTATGTCCACTAATTTTGTACTCTGCAGCTGCGTTTGTTACTGAACATGCTTTGCTTAACTAATATAGTAACAAATTAGGTGCCCAAGACAAAATAAACTAAATCGATTTCACGGTCGACGTTATGACATCTGTTAATTATTTCAACACACCGACCACAGACAAGAGAAACGCTTTGGCTAGAGTAGTGGCAGAGTGGCAGAAACAACTGCTGACTATAGTTTAAAAAATAGAACAGTTAGACCAGTACATGCCTGGTTCGCATGCATATGGGTTCCGCAGCTGAAATTTTACTTCAAAATATTCACACCTTTGCATAAGGTTATTTGAAGGGGTAGACAAAGGTTACAAAGGTCACACCAACCTAAGTAGCGGAAACAAGGGAAAACAACGTGTATATAAATAATGTTCAAGCCCGAGCTACAAATATTTTAATTATGATAAGAAATGTCTATGGCATGCCATAGAAATATCAGCTGCTTATATTCATCACAATCAATTCAGTAATAGCAGAACATATCCCCTAAATAATATCCTTTTCTATTAGCATTTACGCTATCCGATATGAATGTAATAGGAGCAGAAATTTTCACAGCTAATGTCATTGATTTACATCGGATAGTGTGAACGTTAATATAAAAATATGTTGTCTAATGGATCTGTTTCGCTATTACTGAATTGATACAGATGAAAAGAACTTTGTCTGAAGCCGCAAATACATTGTCTAATCACCTGACAACATTATAAGGACGTAAATATGAGGGTTTTTTAATCTGGCTACGCAACCCTAAAAGTCGCCTGCGCCCTACATGACGACGCGATGCTAACGCCTCTGTTTTGGCGCGAACTAGCCACGTTTTTTAACATAACTTTTTTGTTGAACAAAAAACTCTTCAATGATAGCCATTTAATGGCATCACGATGCGATAAAAAGCTCGCGTTCAATAAAAACTTAAAATGTGTATCGCTTTGGAATGAGCATACATACGTGGACGTGAGGCGGTTTTTGTGCGACCATTGTTGTCGCTATCTATATTAGAGCTTTTTGTTTTGTTATTAAGTTGCAATTTTGTCTGCCGTCTGTTTTAGGGGTCCGTTCGGTTTTGAAACATTCCAAAGTGTGTAAGACAACGCGAACGTGTTTGCAAGAAGAGACAGAGGAAAACTATCGGTCGAGAATGTCAAGAGTATTCGAACCCGGCTTGTCTCTTCATACATCCGCATGTATGAAAAGACGGGTTTATTTATGAATTTAAATGGATCAAGCGAAAGAGGCTTGTAAGTTTAGAGAGGCGCTGTATACTCTCTACGTACCCTGTGATGCGACTCAACGTGATGATGAATATGTATGACAATTACAAACAGTATAACAGACCCCGCTAGGGACTTGGCGTGATGATATGTATGTATGTATAACAGTATAATCGTCTAGGAGACTAGAGAATAGTGACGGGCCGACTGTCACATTGGTCTACATATATCTTTGGCAACAAGGTGTTGTTACACCTCTGCCTACCCCTTTTGGGATAATCCATACTAATATTATAAATGTGAATGTAAGTTTGTTTGTTACGCTTTCACGTAAAAACTACTGAACCGAATATCATAGAACTTTGTGCACATAGCCTTGGAGGTATTAGAAGTAACATAGGATACTATTTATTTAAAAAAAATCATTTCTACGAAAGATAAAAGAAGCCGTCCACGCCGATGAAGTCGCGGGCACAGCTAGTATGATATATTCCTGCATTAGATCTAGTTATTAAAGCAAATAAAAAAAACCTTTATTAAATATTAATGCCTGTACAGAACCCTAAGTAAAATTTAGTACTCAACTTACCTACAAAAATATGTTTCATTTGCGTCACTAAGGCTTTTAAGGTATCGTGACGAGTTAACTGTGTGGGATTAAGCGATAATTATACTCTTACTCTGGCTTTCTAACTATTCTGGTCTAGTGGTTAGAGCTCCTGACTGCGTAACTTGAGGTCGCGGGTTGGGAATTGTCCCAAGATATTTATCTGTGTATGTCTGTCCGAGGTCTGAGTATTATTAGTGTTAATTTTTATTTATACACCCAAACGAAGCTGGGCGGGCTAAAAGTAGATTTTTAGTTTGTTAAACTGCAAATGACTGGGTAATTTGAAAGCATGGGAATAACATTGTAGGTGTTTTAACTGGGTAGAAAATGTATAAATGGCGCTTAGAAATAAAAATTATGTTGGTTATTTATTTATATATTATATATCAACTTACATCTACCATAACAGGATTCATATCATACCCTAATGCGATAGTGCAGCAAACAAACAAATGTTGAATCCTATTTACATAATTAAGTAATAAATTACCTACCGTTTATTATAGCAAATAATAGCCAGTGCTCTGCTAAATTCACTCAGAGAACATGTTACCAAATCTGACTCATTTACATTTACTGTGTCAGAATCCCACAATACATCGATAAAGCTGGCTCATTGGCGTTCCCTTCGCATTGAGGTTCCAATATTTTGAGCGGAGAAAAACGCTTCATTCATACTGCATTATTATGTCAATGTCAAATGATACGTAATGCGTGTATAAATAAAGCGCATAATCCCGTCCACGTGCGGCTCGGAGGCACGTCTAGCGCGACAAACTACGTAATGTCGCGGAGTCAGGGGCGGCCACCTTAACGCAGACTTCCTAGTAAATTTAAATGCTATTTAATACTAAACTAAATAGGTACTAACCACTCCACGACTTCGATTCCCAAGGCCACGCATACAAAGTTCATCAAACAAAAAGTGAGTGTTTTCGGACAATGTCACGATACGAATACCAGAATTGTGTCGTTTCAAATGTATTACATTTTACTAAATACATATGGATATATACACGGTACGTGAACCAAATTTTTTTTTTTTTCAATATTTGTCTGTCTGTCTGTCTGTTTGTTCCGGCTAATCTCTGAAACGGCTGGACCCATTTTGACGGGACTTACTTTGGTAGATAGCTGTTGTAAAAAGGAGTAACTTAGGCTACTTTTAATTTATAAATAATATATCCTCACGCCTTCCCACAAGGGCCCCCGAAGGGGTAGGCAGAGGTGTATAGGTAATACCCACACACCCACTTTCCGCCAGAGGTATATTAGGTGCCAACGTGACAGATAGCGAGTCCATCGCCGTTACTCGAGCACGACTATACATACGCCTTTGAATTTCTTCTCAGACGTATGCAGGTTTCCTCTCGATGTTTCCTTCACCGTAAAGCTCGTGGTGTGACTAATCATTGTACTTAAGTTCAGAAAAACTCATTGGTACAGTCGGGATTCGAACTTGCGACCTTTGCGTCGCAGGCAACTGCTCGAACCACTCGGCCACCACGACTTTTAATTTAGAAACAGATTTTTTTTTAATTATCAAATTCCACGCATGCGAAGTCACGGGCACATCTAACTTTGAATATGAAGAAAGGTTTGTTACGTTGGCACGTGTTATAGAAAGGATGAGTGAAGGAAGATTTACGCCACAGATGTGCAGTGCGAGAGTGTATAGGAGAAGAGGCAGTGGAAGACCACGTTCCAACTACCTAAATGAAATCGATCGGATACTCGAGGATGGGAACGTAAAGGTTACCTGAACTGTAGACGACCTATAGACATCTCACCAACATTTAATTTTTACGCTTTACTTTAAAAATTAAAGCTTTACTTTATCAAAAATAAGAACAAACATTTTAAAGAATATCATATCTATAGACTGCATTATTGCGAAGTTTATATAGGTAAGTAAATTCTATGGAAAATTATGCAATATCCTTTACCTACTAGCGAATTTAATTGGTAATTGGTTTTGTGATAATCTTTCCCCAAATAAATCAGTGCTTTTTTCATATCGTTTGCTTCGTACATCCGTTTATATAGGAATTTAAATAAAGAACGCGTTATTTGAGACCGGACCAGGTTCTCTTCCGGAAACAGATAAAACAAGGCAGAACATCTGACGAGTTGTAACAAAAAAAAAATCAACACTGTGTGTCTGATGTGCTGACGTATATCTTTTTTCAACAGTTACATTTCACAGTTTAAAAAAAGACTTTAATATGTTGTTATCTTATCTGTGTGTTAATTAGATACAGACCATAATTTTTAAAGCTTAATTTTTGTAAAGTTATTCCTACGATTACGTATGTCTTTGTTGCTCTTGGCACTTAACAAAAAATGGTAAGTTTAAATAATGAAACATTATCTCATAACGAGAAGACAACACTAAATATATCAAATTAAAAAAGAATGCTTCAATGAGAACATTCAAACAAATATTATGCAAAACTAACTAGCCTAGTATGTAGCAATGGGTACAAAGGACTAATTAAGTTGTACAGAGCTTTATTTAAGTTATACTCGAAATATATTCAAGGTCAAACTGTATCAAGTTTAAAACACCCATTTGTACGGAATTTATTTCCATCATTTAACGCAATTTATAAGCCGTAACGTAACCGAGGAAATTCATTTCGTTTAATAACGTATGAAGCGCCTCGCGAACTCCGGCGCGCGTTTCCGAACAATATGCACAACTTTTTAAATTTAACGTTTTCGAATTTGAATTGTGAGCAAAGGACACTGGCTGGTCATACCTGTAGATGTAGTTCTACGTTGACGTTTCTGATCTTATTCCATCTAGTTTTTATTACCACCAAGGTAGCAAATGATCATCTGAACCGTTTGATGCTAAGCGATTATCAACATTATGGACGCTTGCAAACCCATAGCTATCACCGTTATACTCTTTTTTTTTTTTTTTTTATACCACTTGGGTGGCAAACAAGCATGCGGTCCGCCTGATGGTAAGCGGTTACCGCCGCCTATGCAACGCTTGCAGCACCAGGGGTATCACACCCTTCTTGAAGAACTCCATGCTGTACTCTCCAGGGAAAACCTCAACGGGGATCTCATTCCACAGCCTGAGCGTTCGCGGAAGAAAACTCCTTTGGAAATGCGCAGTGCGAGACCTTTGTGGTTCCAAGGTATGGGGATGAATTCCCCGTCGATGGCGAGAGGTGCGGTGGTAGAAGGTGGAAGTGGGCATCATGTCGAACAATTCTGCTGAACACTCCCCGTTATACAAGCGGTAGAACACACACAGGGAGGCAAAGTCTCTCCTCAGACTTAGTGATTCCAAGCCGCTTGTGAGCAAAGGATCATCGACAATTCTAGCGGCGCGTTTCTGAACCGCGTCAAAAGGCCCTAGCTGGTATAGGGCCTAGCCATAGATATACTCTAATCGAAAGATAGAGAGAGTTAAAATTTTTCTTGTCATATAATTCTCAAATTAATCTGGACGACAATGTCAAGTACATACATATTATCACGCCAGGTCCCTAACGAGGTAGGCAGAGAGTATAGACCGCCAGTTCTCTCTAGACTTACATACTCTACTCTTCGCTTCTCTACTATCTACTCTTTCGCTTCGTGCACATTCATCAGTCTCGTCGTACAAGCTCGTCGGTTGTCAAGTACTATTATTGAATATAATCTCACCCGCGGCCCTTGTGGAGGTATCGGTCAGTGCTGCCCACCCCACAAACATAAATTAAACGTTATTAAAATGTTAATGTAATGTCACGCCTTTTTCTTCCATTCAACCTTATTTAATAAACCTTCTTAATTGGCTTGACAATATAATAAGGTGTTTGTTTCCGATCTCAATTTCCGTTACATCTAAACGGTAGGTGCAACACCCCTAACCCGGCCTTATAAGTAGACAGGAAACGGTGATGACTTTCGGCTTTAAACTAATCGGTTGAGGTTTCACTTTTATTTACACTACTATATTTTCGGTTCCGTTTGCAACGAATTTATTTAATTACCTTTTTTGTACACTAATTGTCGTTACGTTGACAGTGACACAAACTCACATAAAGCGGGCCACTCATGCACGACAAGGTCGACAAGCATATTATTTTAATTAAAGTGTCTTAATAATGTATATATTCAAGAGCCGTGGTGGCCGAGTGGTTCGAGCAGTTGCCTGCAACACAAAGATCGCAAGTTCGAATCCCAACTGTACCAATGAGTTTTTCTGAACTTAAGTACAGTGATTAGTCACACCACGAGCTTTACGGTGAAGGAAAACATCGTGAGGAAACCTGCATACGTCTGAGAAGAAATTCAAAGGCGTATGTATAGACGTGCTTGAGTAACGGTGATGGATTCGCCATCTGTCACGTTAGAACCTAATATACCTCTGGCGGAATGTGGGTATTACCAATACCCATGGGTCCCCGAAGGGGTAGGCAGAGGTGTATAGGTAATACCCACACACCCACATTCCGCCAGAGGTATATTTGGTGCCAACGTGACAGATGGCGAGTCCATCGCCGTTACTCAAGCACGACTATTACATACGCCTTTTGAATTTCTTCTCAGACGTATGCAGGTTTCCTCTCGATGTTTTCCTTCACCGTAAAGCTCGTGGTGTGACTAATCACTGTACTTAAGTTCAGAAAAACTCATTGGTACAGTCGGGATTCGAACTTGCGACCTTTGCGTCGCAGGCAACTGCTCAAACCACTCGGCCACCACGGCTGCTTCGGAATTAATCAAAATTTATTAATTTATATTTGCATTAACTCTAGATACCAGCATGATTGACCCCCGTGTCACTATTTTTATATAATTATGTTCCGTAATATATGTAATATATGTATCTCAAAATGTAAGTAACATTACAATTTCATATCAAACGTACAAATATTTACTCTGCAAGGTGAGTCAAGAATGCAAAATGCATTATACATACGAATGACGTCATCGCATAATGATATCAGGTACGGTCATTGTCACATCACTCGTAACGTAATAAATAACTGTTTGATGTCCTTGCCTTTTACACATTTTTGTGTGACGTTTGCTGTCATTCATGCATCTGCATTATGTTATAAATTGTATAAGCTTTTTTAAATCGTACTTGAGTTCGGATATCCTTGGTAAAGTAAATATGTACATAATTAACAGTTTCATTTCTAATTTTTATTATATTTGTAATATTTTCATGAAGGGCTGCTTAGCTATTTATGTAACTAAATACATGCCTTAATAAAAAAACAGATAAAAAAAATAAATTCGTTTTGATATGAGAATCATAAACATATAATAATCACAGTTATTTATTTATTATTATTTTATATTATTATTATATTATTTATTTGTCTAGTGAAATGTGAGACGCAAAATGTGCAGTGAATAGCACATCTTTATTCGCGCTGCCAAAGTTTGGTAACGCCAATATGTAACTCGTAGCCTTGAATTTGGTACAGACACGATAATGTACACGCTGAGTTGAACAGTCACGTAAAATGTGTTTTTCTAAGTTAATTGTTCTATTTGTATGCGTCGGGCACTCGTTTGGTGCAGTTCAATGCACTAGCGGCTGCCATAAAGGCGGTTTCGGCACAGCATTCCGGCTCTGTTAGTCAGCCGCTCCGCCCACAAACTAAAGCGAATTTAGATACTTCAATGTTCAAATGAGATATATTTTGTGGATATGGTACTTGCATACTTATTACGTCGAGTTCTTCCCGGGGCCGAAAGAGTAAGGCGCCGTCACGAGTCTATCAGTTCTTTCGCTTCATCCACTTTCATTAGTCTCTGCTCTGCCCTCAGTCTACTTATATGACTAACGTAATAAATGTATGTGCGTGTGCATATGTAGAATAAATATATAGGTGAAGTTGGTGGCACCTTTTAAAACCACATTTTTTTTGTTTTTATTCAGACCATCTCTATTACTTTACCGGTCTATGGCGAGACCAAGAGACCAGGCAGAAACTTGTTAATTTCTAAGCCACTGAGACAGCTGGAGGTAATGCCCCTAGGTTGTACCAATAAGTTACTTCAATATGGAAGTGCCGGCGCTATATTCTCTCTGCTTAACCCGTGAGGGACACGGTGTGATGATATGTTTGTATGTAAATGCGATTTTGAACGAACTTGGACTTGAAGGTAACCATCTGTAACTAGTGTCAGAGGATTGTCGCGTTGCAAAATTAATCATAGTCGATATGTGCATGTAATAGAATTCTACCTTTTCTTATATACGTGTAAAGATTGCTATAGGAAGAAATTTATTGAAAAAGATACTAAAAAAGGAGAAAGAATGTTATGGCTCAAATCGTAATATTTATTCAGCGTAAGGGACACAGGAAACATTCATTGACCGTCACATATCCACGTACTAATATGATAAATGCGAAAGTTTGTGAGGATGTTCAAGTGTCTCAATCACGGCTGAAAGGCTGGAAGGAATTGGATCAAATTTTGCATATTTTTGCCAGGAGAAGATGCCATGTCCATTGGGTTATAACTCTGCGTCATGTGTCTGGGGCTAGATACGCCCAAATTTGGTCACGGCTGTGGCTAGATGCAGCCCATTATGTTCCAATACAACACTTAGATCATAAATGTCTGTATTAACATTTAAATTAAACATTACAAGTTAATAATAAATGTACTGAGCCGTGGTGGCCGAATGGTTTAAGTAGTCGCCTACAACCAAATATTGCAAGTTGGAATCCCGACTGTACCAATGAGTTTTCTGAAATTAAAAACTGTCAAGGATTAGTCGAAGAAAATCAAAGAAATATGCTTGGACTTGCCATCTGTCACGTCGGCATCTATTCGCGCGAAAAGGGTGGTATTGTAACACTTCTGCTTACTACTTCCGGCACCCTTTTATAAAGAAGATATAAAAAATCATACATGGATAAAGATAATAATAATATAATAATATATCCTCACGCCTTCCCACAAGGGTCCCCGAAGGGGTAGGCAGAGGTGTATGGGTAATACCCACACACCCACTTTCCGCCAGAGGTATATTAGGTGCCAACGTGACAGATGGCGAGTCCATCGCCGTTACTCAAGCACGACTATACATACGCCTTGAATTTCTTCTCAGACGTATGCAGGTTTCCTCTCGATGTTTTCCTTCACCGTAAAGCTCGTGGTGTGACTAATCACCGTACTTAAGTTCAGAAAAACTCATTGGTACAGTCGGGATTCGAACTTGCGACCTTTGCGTCGCAGGCAACTGCTCGAACCACTCGGCCACCACGGCCACCATGGATAAAGATATACACAGATATATACATATTCTATCATATATTTTTGCGCAAGTCGGGTAACACTAATGATTGCAACAATTTAGGTCTCGATCATCTCGATGTGATGATTATTCTTAATATATTTAGTATGTTTTTTGATGATCTTATAACTATTTGTCTGTATGCACAGCTTTTTGAGTTCTGATCCACTTTAGTTCCAACTTTGATTTTGATGCCTTCCCACAAGGGTCCCCGAAGGAGTAGGCAACGGTGTATAGGTAATATCCACACACAGTGTGGATATGTCACACAGTGACAGTTAGCGAGTCCATCGCCGTTACTCAAGCACAACTATACGTAACGCCTTTGAATTTCTTCTCAGTTGTATGCAGGTTTCCTCTCAATGTTTTCCTTCACCGTAAGGCTCGTGGTGTAACTAATCACTGTACTTAAGTTCAGAAAAACTCATTGGTACAGTCGGGATTCGAACTTGCGACCTTTGCGTCGCAGACAACTGCTCGAACCACTCGGCCACCACGGCTCTTCTCTTCTTGTTGTTTGCATTAAAGAAATAACTAAATATAATAATTTAACTAAACAACAACGAAATAACATTCTGGAACAATGACACAGCCACTTATTATACAAAATGGAGGAAAGAATTATCGAAGGTCACGTGGGAATTAAAATATTTTAATTTACGTGACCGGATAAACTTGAGCAGGTTTGATAACGTTTTAATGATAAAACTCACTATTCACGACTAGACTTCCTTGTTGAAGTGTTATTAGCACTTTCGTTTTCGTTTACGTCATTACTCACTTTTTTTATATATAATTTTACTATAATACTACTATATATTTTTATATAATCACACCGTGTCTTACAGACCTTCTTCCACATTCATCAGTCTCTTCTTGGTCTCTTCACACATACTCGTCGGTTTCGAGTACTCTTGACGTTCCCGTCCTTGAGTATCCGATCGATTTGATTTAGGTTGTTGGAACGTAGTCTTCCTCTGCCTCTTCTTGTAAAATTAGAGATATATATAATAAGTTTTTTAGGTCATAGGTTAGGGGCCGTCCACTAATCAAGTGATTTTTTTTAGCTTTTTCTTAACACTCGTGATTTTTAAACTTCCTTCCCTTCTGTCGAGCCTGGCGCTATTAATGGACGGACCCTATATGCGTATATTTTTTTATGTAACCTAGTGTTTGTGTTGACAAAATAGGTATATTTTTAATAAGGATACCGGTACAGTATGTATGTATATGATTGTGGTAATTTATTGCTTAATGTATAAAGGAAAATTAACATAAGCCACGTCAAATCACCATATAACCCCATTCAAATGAATAAGCGATACAAAACTTGACACCTAAATAAATCTTCCAACAATAGTCTGACATTGAATAGGCCGCTTTTCTGGTGACATTTACGGCAACAGACTCGCCAACGTATCAAAAGGAAGCATTGTAATTTATGAATGAAACGCTATCTAATAATATGTCTACAAATGTCCGTATGTCGCTTTTGTTCTTTTATTTTAAATTATCACTTGCCTTGGCACGGGGATAGAATACATATCGAATTTTAAATTAATATGTGATTAGTCACACCATGAGCTTTACGGTGAAGGAAAACATCGAGAGGAAACCTGCATACGTCTGAGAAGTAATTCAAAGGCATATGTATAGTCGTGCTTGAGTAACGGCGATGGACTCGCCATCTGTCACGTTGGCACCTAATATACCTCTGGCGGAAAGTGGGTGTGTGGGTATTATATATATTATAATATAATAGAGCTCTAGTAGCCGTGTTGTTAATGTATCTGCCTGAAACATAATAATTGCTATGTACAACTAGCGGTCCGTCCCGGCTTCGCACGGGTGGACATTTTTTAATTTTCAACATTTTTCCATACATTTTATAATTTTTCTTGCAATGAAAATACCCTATATTAAACTGTGATGAAGTAGCATTCAAATGGTAAAATAATTTTTGAAATCGTTCCAGTACTTTTTGAGCCAATTCCTTACAAACATACTTACATACAAATCTTTCCTCTTTATAATATAGAAGAACAACTTACGTACAATGATGTACGAGCTTTAGGATTAAGGAAAACATCGAGAGGAAACCTGCGTACGTTGCAGAAAACGTACTTTATAGAGAAACGGCGGTTATATCGCCATCTGTCTCGTTGGCGCCTAAACTTCTATTCTATATAAATGAATATAATTAGTAATGCCTATACATCGTTACTAGGCCTACATCCTACTAAGATGCTACATTTGCCAATGAACTAGGCCTACAATCCCCCTTTACCAACTCTAAATGGCTTAGTAGACCGTCATAGATGAGTTGATATGTCAGTCGGCAAATAAGCCGAGTCAATCAATCACGTTACCGTTAGACATAAGGCATTCCTATGCATATCTGAGAATAATTTGTTCTCAGAAGATCGGTATCAGCGCTATGTATTGATTACTAGTTATATCGTGCGCCTGACGACCGCGCGCGTGACTGGTCGCCTCATGACTGCGGGACGCGGGTGTATTATAATTGCGTGGACGTGGCACGCTAAGGGCATTTGCAAAAATATAGTATATACATACATTGTGTCTAGAATGCTCGAGTAGCCGACCACAACGCGATATTGGTTCCTACTTTATTGTATGGCAGCGAACCCTGGATATGACAAAGGAAGCATGAAAATAGCATAAATGCAGTTGAGATGTGATCTCTTCGAAAAATGTACGGAGTCGTTACTCCGTTAATCCGCAATGAAGAGATTCGCAAAAGAACTGGCGTGAACGAGGGTGTGATTGTAAAAATGGAGAAAAGCATGTTACGTTGGTTTGGGCATATAGAGAGGATGAGTGGAGGAAGATTCACTACGCAGATATACAAAGCAAAAGTGTGTGCATAAAGAGGTAGAGGAAGACCACGTTCTAACTTTCTAGATCAAATCGATCGGACACTCAAGGACGATTACGTCAAGAGTACCACGGCACGGCATTTAATCATTTAATCTATTTCTAATTCATACATTCATTCATGTATATAGATATAGATGGACGGAAAATCTATTAGTCATGAGGCAAATTTTATCATTGTATTAAAATTATCAATACCCAAAATGGGCACAAGGATAGTCTTACATGCATGTCTAGTTCGCTACCTAGACGGGCTTGGGTTCCGTAGATATAATATATTTTTCTTCACGCCTTACTATAAAGATCTCCCAAGTGTAGGTACTAACACAGACAAAAGTCGAACACGTGACAGATGGCGAGACTGTCGGTGTTAGCGCGGTAATGATATATTTAAGTGCTAAGATCCGATGAAAAAGGGTGTTGTCATACCTCTGGCTACCCTTCAATGACTCGTGTAGGTCTAGATACAATCAAAAATATTCTAAATGCATACCGCATAGATAAAGCAGGAGTAAGTCTGTCTCTCTCGACATACATACATACGCTTTTGAATTGCTTCTCAAACGTATGCAGGTTTCCTCTCGATGTTTTCCTTCACCGTATAGCTCGTGGTGTGACTAATTAGTGTACTTACGTTCAGAAAAATTCATTGGTAATGGTAAATGGTGTCGCAGGCAACTACTAGAACCACACGACCACCACGGCTATCAATAAATAAGTTAGTAAGTAAAAAAAAGCCGTGGTGGCCGAGTGGTTCGAGCAGTTGCCTGCGACGCAAAGGTCGCAAGTTCGAATCCCGACTGTACCAATGAGTTTTTCTGATCTTAAGTACAGTGATTAGTTACACCACAAGCTGAACGGTGAAGGAAAACGTCGAGAGGAAACCTGCATACGTCTGAGAAGAAATTCAAAGGCGTATGTATAGTCGTGCTTGAGTAACGGCGACGGACTCGCCATCTGTCACGTTGGCACCTAATACCTCTGGCGGAAAGTGGGTGTGTGGGTATTACCTATACACCTCTGCCTACTCCATCGGGGACTTTTATGGGAAGGCGTGAGGATATATTATTTATTATTATAGTAAGTAACTACATTGATCCCCTCTTTATAATTCCTGTCCCTCTCCTAAGTTGCTGTGTCCCACAGGGTCCACTGTATACCCTACTGTACTATACTGTTACTGTACTGTACTGTACTGTACTGTATACCCTATGTATAAGGTATAAGTGGAATAGCAATAAATCGTTATGATTATGATGTAAGCCCTTCTACTTTGTTGCAGACGGTGCATGACGAGAGGCTGAACGCCCGAGTGGACTCAATGCTAGAGGAAGGACTTATATCTGAGCTGCTGGATTTCCACGAGAGGCACAACAGGCACAGGATACAGCACGGAGTGTAAGTAGACCACACTTTATGAACAAGAGACCAGGAGCCCATCGATCGTAAGATACATTTTATGATAACCGTGCTGTTCATTTTATACTAAGCTTTTGTCTTTTTTCTATTGCACTTTATTTAATGCTCTCAGATTAAGTCCACGAGGCCTACTGCCGACAAACTTTGTCAGTTTGGCATAATTTACAACACCTATTTTAAAAATGACATTTCCTGAATTCAAAAATAAATAAAAATGGTGTAAAAGATTAAAAATTTTAACTCCACTCAAGGACGGGAACGTTATAAGTAATCGAAACCGGTGAGCATGTATGATGAATAGATTAATGAATGTGGACGAAGCGAAAGAGGTATGTAAGTCTAGAGAGAACTGGCGCTCTACTCTCTCTGGCTATCTAGTGAAACTCGGCGTGATAATATGTATGTATGTACATAAATACATAAGACATCGGTGTCTTTGGTAAAAGTACTCCTGTTCATCACACAAATATCTGCCCTCAGCGGGAATTGAGCCCGCGACTTCAAGTTTCGCAGTCATGAGCTCTAACTACTAGACCAGATAGCCGTCTAAATATTTTTTCGTGTAGAAATAACCCCGCAGATACTTGAATCGATTCGTTGTAACTATAGCTGCTAACCGATACCATAAAACAATAAAATGGCATTGAATAGTCAGGTGGCAACGCCAGACGAGCGATACTTAATTTTGAACCAAACAATGGTTTTCAGACATACATACAAATTATCCGTAAAATGTAATTTCATTCAAAACTTATTAAATACATGTAATATGTTTCCGTGTCAATTTCAATATTATAATGTTATGTAATATGAGCAAGGGGTTCGAATAGTTGCCTGCATTACAAAGCTTGCAAGTTCAAATCCCGAATGTACCAATAAATTTATCCTAACTTAAGTAAGCCTAATTCGGATGAAATAAGAGGTTTATTGAAGTTATATAAGCGTAGATTTTAGACCAAAAAAAAAAAGCTTGAGTACAGTGATAGTCACACCACGAACTTTAGGGTGAAGACCCGGTGACCGTACATATATATGTAATTCACTCTAAACAAAGAATCGTGCAAAGATTACTACAAGCTCTGAGCTGAACCCTATATATAACCCTTTAAACTATTTATCGATGACATAATTATCTAAGAAATTAGCATATAATTATGCGCTTAATTACTTTTTCATACATATAAAGCACTTTGTTCTGCGAACGATAGCACTTTCGTTTCTCCCCGAACAGGTATAAGAATTGAATGCGTCATCGGAAATTCAACTTTAGAATAACGAATTGTTTTTGAATTGGCTTACCATCGACAATACTATAAATAAAAAAATACGAAAAAACGATGCAGAATCAAAATGGCGCGCGGGCAACGGCCGACGCTATCCATCTGCTCACTGCGGTCTATCTCGGGTTACAAGCGTGCCTATTATACACCGAATAAATTACTTGGTACTTCATTATCTATTTAAAACAATTAATATAATAAAGCTAACCAGAGTGGGGGCCTAAACCGGATAGCATGTATGAAGGGAATACTGAAAATGGACGAAGCGAAACAAGTATGTAAGGATCGTAGCAAGTGGAAAGAAGTGGTCTCTGC
Organism: Drepana arcuata; assembly: GCA_016069955.1. Taxonomy (NCBI): domain Eukaryota; kingdom Metazoa; phylum Arthropoda; class Insecta; order Lepidoptera; family Drepanidae; genus Drepana; species Drepana arcuata. The sequence continues at coordinate 62,868 of JACCPG010000541.1, forward strand.
CTACCCCTACGAGATAGAGGCGTGATTATATGTATGTATGTATGAAGAGTGGTAGGAGTACGCATCAGCAACGTATAGATTGCAAGTTGGCATCCCGACTGTACCAATGAGTTTTTCTGAACGGAAGTCTAGTGATTAGTCACACCACGAGCTTTAAGGGGAAGACCCAGAAAAACAACGAGAGAAAACCTGCATACGTTTGAAGATGAAGAGACTGCGTGTATTGTTGTGCTTGAGGAGCTGCTAACTGTCTAACTAAATATATATACATGTATTGTTGTATTTCCTTATATTTTTTGTTTTAAAATAAATGAAGTCCAATCTCTGTACCCTAGCTATTAATTGCAGTAAGTATCAAGATCGCGTGTTCTATGTATGACAATGCGTGTGCGCAGCCCGGTAGCGAATGGTGACCACAAAAAATATACGTACTATAATGTCGCCGACGCAGATGCATATTCCTGAACTGGATGTTGATGTATGAGAAAGTTGTGCCTCGCGGCTTCACCCTCATCAGATTAGTTTTTTTTTTAATTAAATTACCTAAATTGGTTACTTAATGGATTAATAAATATAAATCCAGCTAATTATTTATCTTGTACGAAATTTACCGATTACCTACGTTGTAATTTACGTACGTCTTTGTGTGAAAGCGGTAAAAACATCGTTACAAACTATCGGATTTATAATAATATAATTATTATATTTTTTCCCTCTCCACTAGGGCTCCGAAGGGGTAGGCAGAGGTGTGTAGATAGTACCCACACTCCCACTTTCCGCCAAAGATATATTTAAGGTGCCTACTTGACAGATCAACCGACCGACGACCATGCCTTTGAATTTCTTCTTCTCAAACTTCTTATCAAACGTATGCAGGTTTCCTCTTGATATGTTTCTTCACCGCTATTATATAATTACATAAATTCATATATTATATTAATTAAAAACAACGCTTCCAGTAAACCTTTGCGTGGTTGTAAGTTTTCTTCTGTGGTCTCACGCTTTGTACCAGTCCACTTCATTACACCCTCCTCGCGACAACGTACCTACTAATTATATTATTACTACTAGCGTTGTCCCGCTGGTTCACCCGCGTTAAAATTGGTTACACAAACATATGTGTGTATGTAGATAAATAAATTAATGTATATGAAAAAAAGGCCTAAGTTACTTCGTATTTAGCTGTCTGCTAATGATAGTCTTGTTAAAATCGGCGGATAGGCAGACAACATGTTTATAATTTGTATTTTTGTTAGTATGGGTATTTATAATAAAACTGCTTATATCGTCACGCCTTGCCAGAAGGATCTACGAAGGGGTAGGCGGTTATATCCACACACGCTATACAGAATTTCTTCTCAAACGTATTTATAAACACAGTATACAGGTTTTCTCTCGGTGTTTCCCTTCGTCCTAAAGCTCGTGGTGTGGATAATTTACAAGTTCAGAACTTATTGGGACAGTCGGAATTGGAACTTATTAACTGTTATTTTGATATTTCAAACAGACACATCAATTTTATTTCTTAGTATGGTTAAACTGACTATAATATAGGTGTGTATACAACACTGGATATTGTGTCATGCGATACTTAACGCGGTATTTTGTAGTGAAATAACGGAGAATAATATGACACTGGATGGGTGCTGTTCGATACTTTTTTAACCGACTTAAGTTAATGGAGGTTATCAATTCGATGAGTATGTATAAAAAAATATCCAAACTGCAATATACATACATATAAATGCACATTTATTATTATAACATGTATTAAGGTCTTTCAAATCTATGTTTGTCGACGAGTTATCCATAGTAAGCTATTCTTGGCAAGAAGATATTCTGTGTCTGTTTTGTTTTTCTTGATACTTTATCATTGACTTATTCGTTGACTAATTCCCATAGTACAAGCTTTGCTTAATTTGGGACTTTGTAAATTTGTAAGAATTGTTGTCCCAAGATATTTATTAATTAATTAAGGAATTCATTAAATTAAGGAAATTGTAATAGCACTCATCCAGCCTGCAGTACTCAGGAGTAGGACACCACGGCCCGTAATCTCTCTTGGCACTCGCTAACACCTGCATTGCACCAATCCATCTGCATACTACCCTCCTGACAGATGACTATAATATGGACATACGTCTTTCTTCTCAAAACGTATGCAGGTCTCGGATGTACGTATATATATTTTATTATATATCCTAAACGCCTGGTCCGATTTTGATGATTTGTGTGTGTTCAAGTGGAGTCGAGAATGGCTTAGATTCACACGCTGCGATCGTGTTTCAGGATTTTTCAGGCGGGACAGCTATGTATATAAATATACTAGCTGTCCCGCCCAGCTTCGCATGGGTGGAAAATTTCTGAAACACGACCGCAGCGCCACCTATCGGGTCTAACTGTGATCCTAAACCATTCTCGAATCCACCTGAAGTCATACAGAAAATTTCATTAAGATCGGTCCAGCCGCTTAGGAGTTCAGCGGCACACGCACAGAAGAAATATTAGGTATATATATTTTTTTATACAAAATAAATAAAAAAATAAATATATGTACCTATATTTATTTTATAATTTTATAAATAAATATACATAAATGTATGTATATTTATTTTTTTATTTATTTATATTAAATTGTATTTTTTTTAATAAAATGAAAGTAACGTAAGAACAAGTTTTTTTTACCAACTTTCAGAGTGCAATAAATAGATGTGCACCGTGGTTTCACTGGCGTAAAATGTTTTTCTTTTCTCGTATTAAACACCCTTTGTATTAATCCAACTAGTAATCTATATCTGTGCCAAATTACACTTAATTTTGTTCAGTATTTTTTGCGAGAATGAGGAACAAATATTCCCACAAACTTATGACATGACATAAAATACTAGTGGAAGTAATAATTATTTTATTCCTTCCAGACCACCTGATTACACCAAGGGTGTGTTCCAAACGATGGGTTTTAAGGAGTTCCACGAATATCTGATGTTGTCTGAAGATGAGAGAGCCACAGAAAATGGCCAGCAGCTGTTGAAGCAGAGTATTGATAACATGAAGATGACCACAAGGAGATACGCTCGGAGGCAGAACAAAATGATCAAAGGGCGCTTCCTAGAACATCCAACGAGAGAGGTTGGTGCTAGAACTAATTGAAAATAGGTGCTAGGTCTGTGTCTGAAGGCGTGAAGAAGTATGGTTTAAATTATAATGTTATAAATGTGTACTTTGGATGGATGGGTGGATGACAATCACGCCAGAGTTGCTTTATTGCATACAACCATCCTCTTATAAAATAATATATAATAATATATCCTCACGCCTTCCCACAAGGGTCCCCGAAGGGGTAGGCAGAGGTGTATAGGTAATACCCACACACCCACTTTCCGCCAGAGGTATATTTTAGGTGCCAACGTGACAGATGGCGAGTCCATCGCCGTTACTCAAGCACGACTATACATAAATTGCCTTTGAATGCCTTTGAATTTCTTCTTAGACTTATACAGGATTCCTCTCGATGTTTTCCTTCACCGTGAAGCTCGTGGTGTGACTAATCACTGTACTTAAGTTCAGAACGATTTTTACGCGAATATAAGTTCAAATATTTTAAAGAGATGCGTTGGTACGCTATGATAACTCATTACTGATCGCTTTTCGATGTCACGTACTAAGTACACAACTGTCTTTTTGTCAAATTTGAAAAGGAGTTAAATATATCCTTATAACATATCCTTACCCCTTCCCACTAGGGTATCCTGAGGGCATTTTTATTATATATTATTTATACTTACTGACGATTATCCATCAAAATACATATAACAATAATTTTTCTAAGCCTATAAATGGTTGGGAAATGATAGGAAATATTACATTTTGAAACAAATAGCAATAACATTAGATTCCGTTTATTCGCCAACGATAGTTTCTGTAATGATATATGACAATATCAGGAATAGAAATTGATGTTTGCTTTCCGTATACGCAAACCATACATTGCTTTGATGCGTAGCTATTCTAATAAAAAAATATTGTCATAGTTTTCCTTATGTGCTCAATTTATGGGCATGATGATAAATAGGTATTATTTATATGTATTCTCTGTAACAAGATCTATACAGGCATACAAAATATTATGTAATTTTACATTGTCTATAGCCTCATATCTGGGACATACCTATGACTACTTGTAATTGTTGTACTTAAAAGCTTTTTATGCGTAATTCAGTACTAAATTATGTGGTTTATCTGATTTAGTGCCATCTAGTGTCGGGTAGCAGAACTAACTTTAGTATCAACTCTAAGAAGTAATTGTTACTAGATGGCGCTGGTGATATATTTCAGATTCCGCCGATCTACGAGTTGGACACAACAGATGTAGCTAAATGGGACGAAGAAGTAACAAAAAAGGCTATTGAGATCATTGAGAGTTTCATAAATGACTCAACATGTCCTCATGAGCCACTTAAATCAGAAATTGGAGAGGAGAAGAGGAAAATGGATGTAAATTCATACAATTTCTGTGATGTTTGCCAAAGAATAATCATAGGTGATGCAGTGTTTGCCATACATTTGAAGTCAGTGAAACATATGAAAGTTATGAAAAAGAAGAAGAGATTGCAAGATCAAAGTAAAAGTGCACAATCTGTAAGTACTTTAGATTAGTTAACTTTTGTAGACTGCATCTGCATCTGTGAAGTGATGTATCCATTACAGCTGATTGAGCTGCAATATAAAATGTGTGAGAAAGTAAATAAAGAATAATTCAAACTAAGTGTATTTATTTATTTATAATAACTAACATATTTACACTACAAAACTAAATTATTCCACTACAATGCTTTCTGAAGAGAGATCCCCATTTGCAGTTTTAACTTTGGGTGCTCTATAATCATAATGTTCAAACTCAGGGTACTTTTTAATTATTTCACTGTAAGCTTCGCAAATTCTACCAAACTCCATATTGGCTAACTGAAAAGGCCTCGTCACTGGATCTATGTCGGCTAATTTGTACATTTTCAATGCCATTTCCTCTCGGACTTCCTCAGGAAATAATGTTTGTGCTCCTCTAATTGAATATTTCTGTCTCATAGAGAATATTTGTCTCACCACCTTCTCAATTAATTTAAAAGGCAGTTTAATTAAAGGTTGTTTTAATGGTGTTAGAGTTACTACCCCCACATCAACATTGGGCTTAGGCAGGAATGCAGCTCCTGATATATCAAACTTATAGTTCACATTGCACCAATTCTGGCACATGACAGACAGCCGACACCTCTGGTCATCCAGTATTCTCGCTGCCATCCTTTGTGCTACTTCCTTTTGAAAAGTTAATGTCATTCTTGTCCTACCAAACGCCCACGGTCCCTCTTTCTTGGAAATCTTTTCTAGCCAGCGTATCATTAGGATGGTGGAGACACTAAAGGGTAGATTCCCAATCAAGTTCATTTGCGGTGGGGGATCCAACCAGTCTACTTTAATGTCATCCGGTATAAAGTGAGCTATGTCAGTTTTCAATATGTCTCCAGTAATGATGTCTACATCCACCTTGTCTCTGCACGCATCGGCTATCAGCTCCAGTGTCGGCAAGAAACGCGGATCTTTTTCGATCAAAATTAATTTTCTTGGTGATTGTTGGATTATTGACCTTGTTATGCCCCCGGGGCCGGGGCCCACCTCGCAAACTACATGCTTTTCAATATTTCCTGCCGCGCGCACTATCTTGTCAATCAGCCTAGGATCCATGAGGAAATTCTGCGACAACTCCCTAAGAGCTCGGAGTTTGTACAACTTAATGATATCTTTGATGCTCGGTAGAGGAGGCAATCTTACGTGAATCGCTTTTTTCGCCGCAGCCATTATTACTGTTGTACTTTAACAGGTTCGTTGAAATCGTCCAGGAAAGTCTCTTGTTTCACAGCTGAAATTGTATAAATATAAATGCCGAGCACTCCAGCACCAATAACGCACCCAGTAATCCTATTTCTTCTAGAGTTATGCAGTAATTTCTGCACACGTTCACGGTTTTTCTGCTCGATTATTTTCATAAAATCAAGCTCGGCCTGCTTTAGTACTGGGTCTTGGCCTGACGTACTTACTTTAGGCTTGAATGTGGAGTCTCCCATTACGAAAATATAGCAATTTAACCTCAAATCGTACAGAACCGTAGATGACGGACAACGAAACCTAAAATTTTACTGAATGATACATAAACAAGACGAGGAAGAGAATCGACCGAATGAAAACCATTGACAATGTAAAGAAAAAATTTACACTTTTATAGCCTGTTCTAAATGTATGGTCAGTTTCGAATATAATATACCTACCTAAATGTTCAATATATTATGTCGAAATTAAGTCGAAATTGTGTAAATGAGTACCTACGTAAATATTTATTTTGTTCTAAAACAGCTGTTTCTGACATTAATATGAAATGTCACAATTATAAAGCAAAACAATAGCCATGCGCGCAGCTGACCTTATCTAAACAAGTCTTCTCTTTCGCTCACGTATATTTGAAAGAGATTTCAATTCGAAACCTACCTTGGCACGGCGCTCGACGTCAAACTCAAATCCCGTTTCGCGTCACAGACGTATACTTGTCTGTGTACCGATTGCGCATTAGCGTGTCAAACTTTGTTGTGTTTTGTGAATATGCCTTTTATTTCGAAAGACTGGCGGTCTCCTGGTGAAGAGTGGGTGAAGACTCAGGAAGGTTGGGAAAAGAAGAAAGTACTGGAGTGCACAGCCCAGAGGTGAGAAGCGTTGCAAAATAAACACGATCCTTTGTTCTCATTTGGTTCGGTGCTACGGGCCATTGCTTTCAATAATTTGACTAACATTTATATTTTCTGCGCTAACCATCGACGCTTGATATTATGTGAATTGTTTGAAAAGCTTTGCCGTATTTTCTATTGCAGATATGCCGCTATAACTAACTATAATAACACTAGCGACAGCCAGCCGAAGTGGTGAGTGCATTTTGTTGTTATACTGATAAAATCAGCTGTTTCTGTTGTCGTCTGAGCTTTGTTATTGATTTTATTTGCGCGTGTGTGTCCTTCGCCTAATTCTGCTGCCTTGATTGTTCCTCTTTTCAGTAGGAAAGTTATATACACCTAGATTAATTTATAAATGCTTCCGACCTGTTCAGATGCAACTATTAGTAGTTGTAGTAGAGACATGAAAGTTGGTATATTAATTTAATTCAACACCAAGGCTTTCACTTGCGCGGTGCCGAACCTGCAGGAATATTTTCAAACCCTTGTGGAAGAACTCCATACTGTATGGCGGACCAAATAGACAAAAGTAATTATATTCGCCTTACGTTTTTATATTGTTGTGGATTTGCTTCTTTTTTTATACCTCTTGGGTGGCAAACAAGCACGCGGTCCGCCTGATGGTAAGCGGTTACCGCCGCCTATGGACGCTTGCAACACCAGGGGTATCACTCGCGCGTTGCCGACCCTGCGGGAATCTTTTCATACCCTTCTTGAAGAACGTTGTACTGTCAACGAACTTCTCGATACGTGATCTGCTGGTGGTGGTGATGGTGCTGAACGAGCAGCTAATAGGTACCTGCCTAGATTTTTATTAGTGAAATAATCTCATTTAAACATACATACATATTATCACGCCGAGTCCTATTACGGAGCAAGCAGAGAACAGCGCCAGTGCTCTCTAAAGTTACAGACCTATTTCGCTTTAACCACATTTGTCAGATATGTACCTATCTATATGTATTTTTATAATAAATAAATAAAATATCCTCACGCCTTCCCACAAGGGTCCCCGAAGGGGTAGGCAGAGGTGTATAGGTAATACCCATACACCCACTTTCCGCCGGAGGTATATTAGGTGCCAACGTGACAGATGGCGAGTCCATCGCCGTTATTCGAGCACGACTATACATTCGCCTTTGAATTTCTTCTCAGACGTATGCAGGTTTCCTCTCGATGTTTTCCTTCACCGTAAAGCTCGCGGTGTGCCTAATCACTGTACTTAAGTTTAGAAAAACTCATTGGTACAGTCGGGATTCGAACTTGCGACCTTTGCGTCGCAGGCAACTGCTCGAACTACTCGACCACCACGGCTTTTCTCACTATGTAATTCTCACTAGAATTAGGTACATAACTTTTACTAGGCAATTGGTACCTACTTATCTTCACGCTCTCCCAAGGGACCCGAAGGGGTAGTGCGGGGGTAGTACCTAACTACACACTCACTTTCCGTCTTTTTATTTTTTTTTTAAACATATGGTTTCCTTTCAATGTTTTCCTTCACCGTTAAGTTCGTGGTGTGACCAGTCACTGTACTTTAATACAGAAAAACTCATTGTAATATCGGGTTCAAACTTGGAATCTTGTAGGCGACTGCTCGAAAAACTTGGCCACCACGTCAATTACTACTAAGATACATACTATAAATGTTGCAAAGATAAATAATTCCCGCTTGATACTTAGAATTGTACACCTAAAAGCCTCTTATCCGTGCAAACGTTGACAAACGATGGAGTTGGCTCGAAATCCTAAGAAAAATTGTAAATATTTTGGCAAGGTAGACTATCTTATCATAATGCCCCAGTAAACAATATTACCTACATTATTCGCAATCAAACGTGGCTGATAAAGACAGTTGACAAAAGCGCCGAATTAGGTCAGATTGTCGAGATTTAGTCCGAGTCTGCTGAGTGCTATGACGTATTGAGATGTCAACCTTCGCACTATCGGCATAGACGGCGCATTGAATCATTTCATTTGCTTGCAATGAGGTTTTATCTATTTGCTTGCACATTTCTCAACTAAAATACAGTGAATCAAGTTTAGACGGCGTTATAGCTAACCAATGGCGGACACATGCATCTTTACACCTATAATATAAAAACAAACACATTGTATAAAAACAAAAAAAAGGAAAACACCGTGAGGATACCAGCATACGTTTGATATCAATCACAATATATGACGTAAATGTCATATTGACACCTAAAATATATCTCCCGCGAAAAGATACTGTAAGCGTGAAGATGTAAGGTCATTGACACAGTACATTTCTAGTTACATACTTTTTTGCGTTCATACATTTCCAACTATGTATATGAAATCCTTCAAAGACGAATCTTATTCACTTTAATTTTGATAGTTACATTGAATAAGGACATGAATTTAATTTAATTAACTAGAAAAAATAAACATCCAGAATCCAGTACCTAGGCTTGCTTTTGACAACTTGTATTTAGAACTAAACTCGGTGAGAAAAAATGCAAACTTGTCCGGCCAGTATTTAGGTCAACCAAGCAACGATGGTAGGTCAAACCACTAGACCGAGAATTTGTGCTGAAATGCTCAAAAATAATAAATATCTGTGCTCTATTTCTCTGCCCGTTTATCTGTTATACGAGAGAGTTTATTTCGATGTTGTAAGCAAAAAACTTTTACAGTTACGACAATAAATTGCGAAGTTATTTTTTTAGGTAGTCGCTCGTAACTAGGTTTTTGGAAACTTGCTATTTTACTGACCAATAGCGTCAGCAAAGGCCATACACTGCTTAAGTGTTAAGGAATACGACTAAGGCACCGCTACTGACCTAAGAACTTAACTTAACTGAACTTACTGGTTCGCGAACTAAGGAACTATATATATAATTAATAGGACGTCCAAGACTAAGGTAATATACGGGTGTTCATCACACTAAGTTCTGCTCTTAGCGGGAATCGAATCGCGACCTCAAGTTTCGCAGTCGGGAGATCGAATAATTAGACCAGACGGCCGTCAATGTATATAAGTCCTATATACACTCCTACTATGTATTGCGCTTCACTACACGTTCATTCCATTTTGTCATCGACTCGGTCGTTTTTGGATTCTTATAGAATTGCGCACGTGTCTTTGGTAACCGAAAATCGAAATAACTTTATGGTTGGGACACCTATGAACACCAATAGGTACTGTATACATTACATACTATATATATACTTACGTAAGTCTTAAATTTTGACCTTAAATAAAATAATCCAAAAGGTATAACGTCGATTCAATTTAAGAACCCTAATTTAAAAACCATTAACGTAACTAAACATGGCTAACAATCGAAGGATAACTTCACAAGCATCAATACACATATTTTTTCAAAATCCTTCGCCCACCATTAAAAGGATCAAGATTGTAAGATGAGTCAAATGCTTTGAACAAGTCCAAACAAGATATTTAGGGGATATTTTGTTCAGGCCTCGAGTCGCCGAAATTATATTTCTTTACCCAAATCTGACGTAAAATTGGATATATTTCACACCTTCCCTCAAGGGTCCCCAAAGGGAACACGGCATGTTTTATTTTATAATATACTAGCTGTCCCGCCCAGCTTCGCTTGGGTGAAAATAAAATACGACCGCAGCGCCACCTACCGGGCCCAATTATGAAAATAAACCATTCTCGAATCGAAATCCTCCTGAAGACAGAAAATTTCATTAAAATCCGTCCAGCCGTTTACGATTCTATAGAGGACATGCAGACAAACATTCATTTATTTATGTAAGCTAATATTATATGTGACGTAAATAATAATAATACATATATCAACAATTTGTTCGGGTCAGTAACACAGAGTAAGCAGCAGTAATTAGAAAGTGCAGTCGTGATGCATTACGTACTCGTTACGTCCGCGGATCGGAGACAATGGTGTTATTACACGATTTCTACACGACATTTGTGCTTTATACTTAATAGACTGGAACCTAGTACATGTATGTACATGCATAGGTACTAGGTACTAGTTGCCCTACGATTTGTTAAAATCGAAGTATGTACAGATCATCACGCGGAAGAAGACAGCTTCAAACTGAAGGCGTGAGATACATTCGGTGGCTAGGATATTATATATATATATATATAACTATATATAGCTGTCCCGCCCAGCTTCGCCCGGGTGAAAAATTTAATTTCCTGAAACACGATCGCAGCGCCACCTATCGGGTCCTACAGTGAAGTAAGCTATCTTATCTTTTAAGATGGATGAAACTGCAAACAGTGTGCAAATTTGATTGAAATCGGTTTAGTAGTTTAGGAGCCCATCGCGGACAAACAACGTGACACGTAATTTATATATATATATTAAGAAGATGTACATACTAGGCCACTGTCGAGTATGTATGTAAGTATAAATCACAAATATCATGTAGAAATTGTGTAGGTATATCTTCACGCATTCTCACAAAGGTCCCCGAAGGACCATTATATTATAACTCTTATTACATATTATTCGGGTATTTACCCAAGGGAGCTGAGCAGAAATACACACATACATACATATCATCACGCCGAGTCCCTAAAGGGGTAGGCAGAGAGTATAAAACGCCAATTCTCTCCAGACTTGCATATCTCTTTCGCTTCGTCCACATTCATCAGTCTCTTCTTCATACATGCTCGTCGGTTTCGAGTACTCTTGACGTTCCCGTCCGATCGATTTGACCCAGGTAGTTGGACCGTGGCCTTCCTCTGCCTCTTCTTACACACACTTTTGCTTTGTATATCTGTTTCGTCAATCTTTCTTCACTCATCCTTTCTATATGTCCAAACCAACGTAACATGCCTTTCTTCATCTTTACAATCAAGCCCTCATTCACGCCAGTTGATTTACGAATCTCTTCATTGCGGATTCGATCTAAGATCGTTCGTCATTTTTCGAAGAGATCGCATTGAGATGCGATGACTGCATTCAAGACTGCATTCAAGCTATTTTCATACTTCCTCTGACATACCCAGGATTCGCTGCCATACAATAAAGTTTTCTTTTTTTTTTTTTATTCAACAAGAGTGGCAAACAAGCATACGGCCCACCTGATGGGAAACGGTTACCGTAGCCTATTTACGCTCACGATACCGAAGTATTACTTGCGTGTTGCCACTCTGTGTTCGGAGAGTTTTAGTGTCTTGGCAGCATAAGGTTTAATCCCTCTGCTTCCAACACATTGTACCCAATCCTCCCCCCTCCGCAAGGAGCTCATTACTGGAAACCTTATTCACCACGTAGGAACACAACACAATAAATTGTGTTATTTGGCTACGGACTTCTATAAGGTGGAGGAGGTCCTGCCCCAGTCGGGCAGCTCCAAATTCGAACGGGAAACCCGTTATGCCCTACCTCTCTTAGGTAGGTACCAATATCGCATTGTGGACATATTGTTATACATGTATGTAGAATAAACATTAACTATAAAATAAATATCCTCACGCCTTCCCACAAGGGTCCCCGAAGGGGTAGGCAGAGGTGTATGGGTAATACCCACACAGCCACTTTCCGCCAGAGGTATATTAGGTGCCAACGTGACAGATGGCGAGTCCATCGCCGTTACTCAAGCACGACTATACATACGCCTTTGAATTTGTTCTCAGACGTATGCAGGTTTCCTCACGATGTTTTCCTTCACCGTAAAGCTCGTGGTGTGACTAATCACTGCACTTAAGTTCAGAAAAACTCATTGGTACAGTTGGGATTCGAACTTGCGACCTTTGCGTCGCAGGCAACTGCTCGAACCACTCGGCCACCACGGCTACATTAACTAATTAAAGAATAATGTAATTTGTAAAAGTTTCAAGTATTACAT